>CAIGRN010001002.1:0-12929 GCA_903798345.1 Fraxinus anomala | reverse complement strand
TGATCAACCATTACAAATTATCATTACAAGAAATCCACATGGTAGGGTTATTCCTGTATAGTGTAATTTTGTATAGGGGTGTAAAGGTGTTATGCTGACAGCACGTGTAGTTGGATTTTATTTTTATTTTTTCAATGCTCAATGCCTGTGAATCAATATAGCAAAGTTGTATGTACATATAGCACGGTTCAAGAAGTTAATGTACATATTTGAGTTTTCTATGAATTACTTATAGAGAATTTATAATACAAAAAGTAAGAATCTCTCAATTTTTTTTAATAGTAAATGGGTAACAATTATAAGTTATTACAAACTAACATAAAATTGTAATTTCACTAGACTGTTTGCTTTTAAGAAAAAAAAAAACCTACCAGCTATGTAATGGGAGAATTTTGCTACAGAAGGGGTTGTGGAAGCACGGGTGGATGGACTGCATTGACTGTCGGATTTTTTTTTTTTTTTTTTCTCTAAGGATCGATCAATTGTTAAGTAGTTGACACCTATGTATCTGTAATACTATATGTCTACCACTTCTGACAAGGTAGCAAAACTTGTAATGTAATTGCAGTCTTGCTACAATGACAAGTTCAGAGGCACATTTAAAAATAGGGGACACGTGTCAACATATGATTGGATAATTTGAAGAAAAAAAAAACACACACACAATATCCTAACAATTGTTGCCACTCCACCCCGTCACTCAATTTTCTGTCAATCACCCTAGTCATGCATTATTCACGTAATTGCTTGGCGAACTTGTGTGAAACAAGAAAAGCCTAATGTCATTAAAATATAAAATCGCGCTAGGTGTATAGAATGTGATTCACAGGTGTGTTGCAAAATGAGCTGTCCACTATTAAAAAAAAAAAAAAGAAAAGAAAAACCTGAAGCAGAAGTCAAGCCATTTGGGATTAAGAACAACAAGCCATTGGACTATTTACCAGCCCGTCATCAATTGCCAAAACACAAACTAAGCAGCGGTGGCCGGAACAAGCCCACCTAGAAGCCTTCAATATCCTGCACAAAATCAAAACTCCCTTGTTTTATACAACACCCGTGTAAACAATTTCTTAACTTTTAATCTTTTTGCATTTTCTTGCTTAATTTTTATGCCTTAATTTCACTTTATTGCTCCTAAAATGGCTGATGGACTTCAAGGATCGGAATTTTGGTTGCCGTCTGAGTTCCTCACGAATGAGGATCCTGTTATGGAGAATGAGAAATTAAACAAAAAAACTAAGTCAGTTTCCGAGTTGTGCTTCCCCCAGTGAATTTCCCTACAATTTTGGCAATTATGGAGTCGGCTATCCCGGAACAGAGAGTGATGATGAAGACTCGCTAATGAGTATATTTCACTAATACTTTAGACATCATCTAAACTTGATATTTAACTAATTTTTAAGAGTTTTAGAGTGTTTTGATGTGTATTTTGATGTTGTGATATATGTTGATTAAATTGAAGGAAATAAGCAAAAGTTGGCAAAATTGGAGAAGATGACTAAATTGTAAGATATCCAAAGTTTGGGGACTAAAGTGCAAATACTCAAAAGTTGTGTCGAACCTCACAATGAATATTCGAGAGTGTTATGAGTCAATTGGATGAAGAAAAAAATTTAAATGGATGAAATATAGGCAAAGTATGATTACACATTAATTTTCAACCGAAAAAATTATACTCCGAATTTTCAATCTCGCATTGAGACTCATTTTTGACATAACAAAGTTGTAATTCTTTGAGTTATCTTTTCAATTCATCTTGAATCGCCTCAATTGAATATCGAGAGAAAAAATTGTGATAAAAATATTTAAAGGCGCACAATGCTGAATTTCCATCTGAAATTAGGCGTCGCAGTGTCAACATTGCTGAAATTCAACAGCAACTGGGGGTTGCAATGCCACGATTGTGGCACCGAGGCGCCGCTGGGCGAGAAAAAAAGATTTTGATTTTTTGGACTTTTCTTTTTGCCCAACACGACTCCAAACCTTTCAAGACTTCAAAATATTATAAATACAACCCTTAAGGCCTAATTTTAGGGAGAGGACGGTTCAAGAAGGTAAGAGAGAATTCAACACAATTCTTCAATAAGGCAAAGAATAAAAACATCAAGAGATTCAAAAATAAGACAAAGAAAAATAAGAGAAGAAATTGAAGATCTATAGTTTTTCTATTCTCTTCCCTATATTTTTTTATATGAATTTTTGTATTTTTATAAATTACGTCATGAGCTAAATTCATTATCTAGGGTTTGATTGTAACCAAAAACTTGAGAAAATGAATTGATTAATTTTAATTATTTCTATTAGATTTTTCACATGTGTTTATTTGTGTTATGATTTTAATGTTTTCAATTAATTGAATGATTTGATACTAGTCAATACCGACTTTCGAGAGAGGGGAGTTTATGCGTGATCATAAGAATAATACAACATAAGAAATTATATGTTTCGAGAGAAAGTATAATTCATTTGAAACGTGTTCCATTTGAGAATCATAAATTTGATAAATTCTATATTTTAATTCGAAATAGAGTTATTGAAATTGAAATATATGAATAGTTTTTACTCGACACTCGAGAGAGGGAGAAAAATTACGTTAGTGTTCTTGCTTATAAAGTTTGAAAAATTGATTAAAAATAATTATACAATTGAGAATCATCTTTGATGATTAGGTGAAATCATAACATAGGCTTTTTTACTTGATTATTCTTCTAGCTTACATTTATTTGTTGAATTTGTCACCATATTAGTTTAAAAACATTGATTATAACTTCAGTTATCAAGATAAAATACTTTGTAAAAATTTGAATTACAATCTATGTGGGTTCGACACATTGACTCTATTACTATATTACAAAACTTGATATCGTACACTTGCGATATAAATCACGTTATAGAAAATGCGTGACTCTTGCTCGTCGCATTAACTTGATCCTCTTTCTACCATCATCTCAACCCCGCCAATCCTCAAAATTTCGAGGTGCCATTTGTCTCTCTTTCAGTGGAAGAGTGGGCTTTGGAGTTTACAATCCTATCAGAGGTGCAACGGAGGTTGGTTATCCAATGATGGAGACGATGGGTGAGAAGATGGGTGTAGTCGTTAGGTGAAATTGGATAATTTGGGGGTGGGAGACGGGGAAATGTAAGGCCGCATTTTTGAAAATGGCCACCCCTGACCACAAATCCCAGGACCACGGACCACCCGAATTCCAAACCATTCAGACCCCTAGACCTCGTTCACATATAATATTTCTTCACAAATTTGAATTTTTTAACATAATAAAAGAATTATTTGTTTATCTTTGAATATTAAAACTAAAAATACATTATCCATCAATATTATAAGCAAAAAAAAATCGAATTTAACCAAATAATATGAAGAAACCTTGAATATGGAGATGGAGATGGATTAAAAAACCTTAAAAAATGGCGATGGAGATGGTGATTAAACGTTGAAGAACAAGAAATAGTAATATTTTCAAATTCTCAACGTTGTTCAAAATGGAGGTAAAATGAGTATTGTCATTTCTTTAATTTTTTTACTATTTTTTTAAACTTAAATTTAATCAAACGTCATTGTGAAAAAATGGTCAGATCAATCGACCATCTACCACCATTTTCTCGAAAGATGTAATGCGTGGTTCCCGATTTTATCTCACATTTTGTTTATTTATTTATTTTTCTCAAATGCCACCTCACCATTTTCAAATTTTCTTGTAAAACCTCCGTGAACAACATTCCGTAATATAATAATTAAAAGGACAATACGTATTAATTTATTGTCGCCCAGACCGGCATGAGCCGTGCGGGGACCTTTCTTCTCGTGGATGCTTTTCTGCATAAATAATATTAATAAATCTGATTTTGACATTGATGGAATATTGAAAACGTGGCATCGAATTGAAAGGGTACCATAAAGTGAAATTATCAATTTGTTGGGCCAAAGATGTTTAATATCACTACACGTGGGAGAGAATTATTAGCATAAATTATGCTACTTTCATACCTTTTTCCTTTAGGAAAATTGCGTTTTTCATCCCTAAATTTTGAGAAATATAATAAATTTATCCTTCATTATTTTTTAGCATAATCCATCTTCAACTTTTCAATTATGTAACAAAGTCATCCTTCATTCATTTTGGTTAAATAACTTTAAATAAACAAAAACAATATATTTTATTTATGTTAAATATTGAAATATTAATCTGCATCTTCAGCTAACATTTATTTTTAATAAGCGTTATTAATTGAATTTGAATCTGAACCGATGGTTCAAATTTGTGTTCGTTTTCAGTAATTATGTGGATCAAAATAGTTTTATTAGCGATATACCAAAAGTTTAATAATATTTGCGAAATTATAATATTCAGACCGACTTATCGATTTCTGAACTTAAAAAGTTACTATATTAATTTCGAGTTAGTTCTACTAGGCACATACACACACCAGCCATGTTAATGATTGAGCAATCGACAAGATGATGCTACCTAATAGAATCTTGGGCCTACCTACCTGCCTCTTCATAATATAATATGACAATTCACAATATCATGTCATAAGAACGATAATAAATTATATATTACCTTTTTTTTTTTTTAAATTTTTTGCCCCTTTTTTGTTACAAGATTATTCTTATAACTTCTATTTCACACATGGTGTGTGAGTCTTGTATACTTTCCGTCTGAATGGATCTTAGAGGCATGGAAGTGAAGTAATCTTTGTACAAATCAAAACGAAGTTGAACGTATTGATTCTAGCCTAGTTTGGTTACATAATTTATCGATTATAATTTGATTCAGGTCTATCTCTATGCACGAGATTATTTGATTTATCGTGTATAATTCTTGTTAATACTTAGTTCATTTAAATTGAAACTGTATAAAATCAAATCGTGCACGTTCCAATTGTGATTCGCCAATCCAATTCTATATACTAATGATATTATTTGATTTAGATAAAAAAATCAGATTTTTTGGTAGATTTTTATAAAATGCATGATCGAAATATGTGGATCCCATGAAATATATGATTATAATTAATTGTTAATTTTAGTTTAAATTTAATCATTTTTTTAGCTAAACTAAACATGTAGTAATTTGATTATATGTATTCAATTTCGTGGGTACTTTGAAAAACACAAATCTCATACACACTTCCTTGAATTCATCGAACAAAGTCACACAATTGTTTCTTCAAACAAATTGCATGAATTCTAACAACTACGTTTTCTCTCGTTGGTTACGTAAAGAAATTATTATCAGAAGTACAATTAAATTATGATAGTCCTACGAGAATATTATAATTTAAGTAAAATAATAAATTTATTTCAATCATAAATTTATTGCTACAATTCGTTTATTATTCATAGATTTCGTGGGAGAAATAATTTTCCTAGAAAGTATATTCGTCAATAGTCGAGTAGACTTGTATTGAATGTCAGTAATAAACACGCTGTTTTGACTAAAGAAAGAGAGAAAACGCAGGGGAGAAGAACATAGGCTGAAAATTCAAGGGGGGCGGTCGGGTTCAAAACGAAAGATCATCACAAAATAAATGCTTTCCCATTTCTATAATCTGAAAATACATTAATCTCATTTTACTTTCTTTCCCCAACAAATTTTTTAACAGATTTACACACAGTAACCTACTGTAACTAGCTGTTTTTCTTTCTCTTTGATCTATATTTTGCGTATATTTTTATTGTCTCTATTCCTCTTCTCAACAGAATTAACACTTTCTCCCACAACGCAGTACATAAACGAAAAGGTTCGGCGTTTTATATGAATCTGATGTTTTGAATGCATATTTGTGATTTGATCGTTATACGTTGCACATATTCAGGTTCAATTGTGTAGATTGAAGTTTTCAGTCTGTGTTTTTGAGATTATTGCTTAACTGGTTAATCCAGTGATCTAAACTTCTGATTTTTTTTAATTAGGTTTTTGTTAGTTTTATCATCAATTTCTGCTTCATAGTATTGATAATATGTAAGACTGTGTTGCAATTTTTGGATTTTAAGATTATCATAATTTGATTTGGAATTTGGGTATTGTTGAAAAACTACATGAATACGAGCTCCCCTGTGAAAAACAAATTTGCTATTTCTTTACTTATTTTATCCGGTCTCGATAAAATTGATGTAATAATTATGGCTTCTTCTGCTTAATTTTATATTCTTGTGCACAGAAAAACACTAAGACTAAGACTATGCTAAGCTAAGTTGTTTACAGAGACTTTGATTACTTCGTAGGACATATTAATATTAAATTATTCGGCTAAGACTGAGTTTTTTGTTAATGGTTCAACAGATTATTTTTCTCTGGGAGTACCATTCAAGGAGCACGGCTTTGAAAGTGCTCTTGATCATTGTATAAACATTTGGTGTCACAATAGGAACCGACATTCCACCCATTAATTAGTATTGACGCAGGCTTGCTGAATTCACGACAAAGAGAGAATTTCTCAGGAGACTTATGATCACAAGTTTTCCGAATGGGGTACTTGAACATGGAGAAGAAATGGGTATTACCTCTTGTTATAAGCTCGTTAGTATGTGTTTTCCTTCTTGCTACCTCTTTCAATATGGGGATGGTGTCCTCGTTGCGCGATTCGATCTTTTCAATACTGCCATCTCGTCTTACAACCAATCAAGCCAGCCCTTATTTTGCGGAGGCAAAGATTAAGCAATCTCCACCTCCTCCCCGTCATTCCATTCCAAAATTTGCTTATTTAATTTCCGGATCAAAGGGTGATATAGAGAAGCTTTGGAGGACACTTCATGCGCTATATCATCCTTGGAATTATTATGTTGTTCATCTGGATCTTGAGTCTCCTCCAGAGGAGAGACTGGAGCTTACTTCCCGAGTTGAAAAGGATCCTATTTTTGCAAAAGTTGGGAACGTGTACATGAATACCAAAGCAAATATGGTTACTTATAGAGGGCCAACCATGGTTTCTAATACTCTTCACGCATGTGCCATTCTTCTCAAGAAACATCAGGATTGGGATTGGTTTATTAACCTAAGTGCTTCAGATTATCCCCTAGTGACTCAAGATGGTGAGCTCTTTAGATATCTTTTATTCTTTCAATTACACATCCTTAGCAAAAAGGTTTGTGTATCTGTTTTGCTTATAACTAGATTTTACTTAGAGAATGCGATGATTTCTCGTTTCAGTATTGTTTTAAGTTCATGTAGTTTGTTCTTGCAGATCTTCTTTACACATTTTCTAAGATAAAACGGGAATGGAATTTCATTGAGCACACGAGCCAATTAGGCTGGAAAGAGTAAGCTCTCTGTTTTTGCACCCATGTGAGCATGAGGATCGAAGGAAAAAACTGATAAAATTCCTTTTTATACATTTAATTTTGTTGCAGGGGTCAAAGGGCCATGCCATTAATCATAGACCCTGGCCTTTACCAGACAAACAAGTCAGATATATTTTGGGTCACCCCACAGAGAACGTTACCCACTGCGTTCAAATTGTTTACTGGTCAGTACTATCAAAATATATTAATTCAGCAAATGTATATATTCCAATTACCACCTTAATAAAATTAATATGTTCACACAATCACACGCATCAGAAAATCTCATTCATTCCCTTGCTGTTGTGTTACTGAGTGTCTGATCTTTGTCGTTTCCGTAGTATGAGTTAGTTCAGCAGCATTTAAGTTGACTTATAATGATCAGGGTGTTGCTTCTCGCGGCATGTATGCATGTATGAAATCAAGTATTTAAGTTGCAATTACCTAAAATAAGGTAGGATAAATTTTCACCAAGGAATGCATTTGAAATTGTCTTGTTTTTGGAAAAGTTTTTCAGCATCAATTTGCTGACTCGAGCGTATTTTGAAAATTTCACGGCACGTTCCTTTCTTCCATAAACTGTTCTGTTATATAGAAGGTTACTGGAACTGGCTTGGGGAATGTTGAGAAAACTTGACTACTAAATATTCCGTGCATGAGATAGCTTGATGTCGCTGTAGCCTTTTCTGCATCCTTATGGAGGCCTTCATCTCGGTTAATTAGAACTCTACCCCCTGAAAATACAATTTCCTGGAATAAATTTGTCAGTCGCTTATAAGGCGAGAATGGCGTTAGTGGAAATTGTGCAATTTCTGTATGGATTTGAAGGCTACTAGACCAACACAAATTGATCATCATTCAAATGCTTTCTAGCTTCAACAATTTTATTTTAAGTTTTTTGGCTTTGATTGATGAAATTCCTTTTTCTTCACTTTACGTGCAGGTTCAGCCTGGATGATCCTTTCACGTCCATTTGTCGAGTACTGTATATGGGGTTGGGATAATCTTCCGAGAACCCTTCTCATGTACTACTCAAACTTTCTTTCCTCTCCCGAAGGGTATTTTCAAACTGTTATCTGCAATGCTCCAGAATTTGTACCAACGGTTGTCAATCATGACATGCACTATATTTCTTGGGATTCCCCTCCCAGACAGCATCCTCATACTCTCTCCCTTAACGACACAGCAAAAATGATTGCAAGTGGTGCTGCCTTTGCACGTAAGTTCAAGCAAAATGTACCTGTCCTGGACAAACTTGATAAAGAATTGCTCAGACGAAAGAATGGGAGTTTCACTCCTGGCGGGTGGTGTGCAGGTACCCCTCTTTGCTCCGAGGTTGGAAATCCTACCCAGCTTAGACCCAGTCCGGGTGCTCAAAGGCTTCGACGTCTTTTAGATGCACTACTTGCGTCAGCCAAATTTGGTCAAAACCAATGTAATTAGATTTTGGCGTTCCTTGAGACCGAGAGAGGTAAACAAAACTAAATAGTTCATTCGCAACCCTGAACAATAACGCGTTAGAATATTGTATCAATGACACAGCTCTATCGACCTACTTTTTGTAGGCTTCGATAATACAGATATCAATAGATTCAGTTTTTCTGTCTTCTCGATTTTGTGCTGGATTTTGCGGACTTCCGTGTTTTCACCGCTTTTTAGGTTGGCTGAAAAACTTGATGCTTTCGTCCTGCGTTTGAGTTTCATCTCTTTGTGATCTAATTCCATTATATTGAGGATCATTTTGATTGCCCCAATATATGCAGATTTAATTCTATATATGTACAAAATTTTTCCCTACTTATGCTAATTACTTCATGATTTTAGTTTAAAACATTTTTTTAATGTAAAATGAAATATTCTTATTCTAAAAGACCTTCACTCTCTAAGTTAGACAAATCGATCCTTATTCAGTCAAAATCTATTCAACCCAGTCCAAAAACAATCCCAACTGGATCAAAATTGATCCTATTTTCTCTCTCAAAATCCCGTTTTCTCCTAAATCTTGCCAAATTAACCAAGTCTTATCTTCTTCTTTCGTGTCATGGTAGATAAAAAGGGTACGAGTTTGATGCATAGAAAGGGAGAAACCCAGAAAACAACATACTTACTGCTTACGGAGGTGAACAAGATGATTCATGATCCATCTTGTACTAAAACACTACGCTACCTATTGGTTTCCTTTGTTTGATCTTCCTAAGTAGATGACACAGCAAGAGGTTGCTCAACAAAATCTACACCAAACTTTATTTGATAGACCATTTGCTTATATATTCAGGTGAGAATACGATTTGTGATTGGTAGGTGGGAGAGGGGTTGGTCTGGTTGAGGGAATTTTAGCAAGAATCTAATTCAAAAACGATATGTTCTGAAATTATGATATGATTAGATTTTATTTTTAATCACGTATTTATTGAATTTACAACTTTATTTACTTTTTAACCACATATTACAAGGGACTGAACAACTTATAATATCAGAAAGATTTGTCACACAGGAGTTTAATGTTGTCAAATATGACTAACCCACCTTGGCACACAAAACCCTCAAACCTCAACCCAACAGCACAACTGTTCATATGTTGCTTAGTTGGGAAAAATATTCACACATTTTTCAAAAAAATTTCTATTTTCAAAATACATTTTTCTCCAAAAACTAATTTTAATACAGAACAGATAGGGAAATATCTCACATTTTTTCTTGTCTTAAAGCAAAAAAGGTTATATTTTATAAAAATTATCTCTTTTATTTTAAACAAGTAACATAATTATTTCTAGTTTTGATTAATATAAAAATATCTGTTATAATATTCCTAATTTACAAGTAACATAGCTTAGCCAATCATGCTTGCACCTATTCGAGAACATTTTCATTCAATCGTCCACGTGTTTCTATTCCACTCCCAGGGTTTCGAATCTAAAAATCTTTTCTTGGATCCCAATTTCACAATCTACCTTTACTGAAATCCACGTATTTATAGAATCCCGAACCTAAAGATCTATAAAGGACTTTTAGTCCGAAAATCTTGTTCTTGGAAGGAAGTATTTTCTAGGTTTCGATTAGTTGATTCAGTTTTATGAAGTTGAATTATTCTTTTCAAGTAAATAATTAGTGGGGTTTCTTTGATAATTTCTGATATATGTACTGATTAGTAATATTAATACTGGCAATGGAAGAGTTTTCTGAAATAAGTTGAGTATTTCTGTATTTTTTGCTTTTAGGCGTAAATATTGAATCTTTGTCGATTTAAAAAGGAAAAGAGGGGACAGCTATCAGTATTAGTTTGAACAATCAATGGTGTCACATGGGTTTTCCCTCATATGTATGCTTCATTCTTTGATAGCCTTAACTTGTGGAGCTCTAATGATGTTTTATAGCAATGAGGTGTTTGTGCTTAGCCATGGTAAAGACCACGCCAGTAAGCTGCAGGGATCAACACCACGTGATGAGCTGCTAATTAGGACATCAGACTCGTTTTCGGGTTTGCTTTTGTTTGCCATTGGGTTTCTCTTGTTCATGGTGGCATTTGTGAAGGATAGAGAATTTCATAGCTTCTTTGCTAGGGGTTGTGTGCTTCTCCATGTAGCAATGGCTATTTGGAGAATTTACTTTGAAAGGAAGGTTGAGGATCTCGGTCGGGATTGGCTGAGGCTGGTTGTTGGAGACATTGTACTTGGGCTTTCGTGGGTTTTCTTTCTTGTGTATTCATGGAGGGAGAAGTATGATTAGCATTAATTGAGAACCTGTGAATCTGTGATGTTGATGAGCATTCTTTGTGAAACTGTGAATTGCAAGAGCATAAATTGGAATGCACGTTATTCAAATTTGTTTACTAGATTTGATGTTTAGAAGTGGAAAAATTCAGATTTGATTATAAAACTCACTCAGTCCATTGGGTTTTTTAAGAATCATCAGCAACTGGATCCACTTTGGCAATTCGCAAGTTAGATAGGTCAGCAATAGCTGGAACTTTAGTTAGATTTTGTTTTTTTCTTTGTTATGTGCTTGTCACTTTTATATAGATCACATTTGCTACAAATTTTCTCAAAAGAGCAATGAAATATTTGAGGCTCTTGTTGTTCACTATCAATCTTGCGTTTGTTTCTTCAGCATTTTGGCTTTGCTTAAAGCCAAAAGTAACATGGAAATGAGCTGCTTCTTTCTGTCTTTTAAGCAAATCCAAACATGCTCTTAATCTTCTGCTAGTTTGTGCATTTTCTTATGATGAAGTAGAGATTGATATGCTTTATTCGATGTAACAATAGTCCTAGAAGCAAAGAAAATGTTATTTTTTGGATGTTTGAATATGATATTACAATTAATTTTTCAAGTCCCTGTATTAGTCGAAGTCTTAACCTGACTTCCTGAGCAAGAATCTTTCAAAAGGCATATGGAGCCCTCCCATCCACTCTTTAGAGTACGGAAATAAGCTCTAATTGTCCTTAGATGCAACAGCTTGTTGAGTCCAGTCCTGTTCAATCCAGTGTACAATGTCTGCCGTTAACACGGATCTACGAACAAGCTGTATGTTCTCTTCTGCTTTTCTTTAAATGGGACTCCAAAATCTTAAATTGCAGTTTCAGAGAGCAATGTCTCAGAGAAACTGTATCTTCACTGCTAAATGAACTGTTTCATTCAGCAAACTGATATATAGCTTGTTGTTTGAGTTTTGTTAAATTTTCAATCTTATGCACATGCCTTTATGTATCTGTTCTTAAAATACTGTTTGCATTATTGTAGTTGCTTTATTATTTTCGTGTTTTATCTTATCCTCAAACCAAACATGCTATAAGGATTTTGTATTATAGGTACACTACAAAGAAGAATAAGAAAGATAATACGAGAACATATAGACACTAATAAGACTTCATTGATAACAGAACACACTTAAAATTACATAATGTAAAAGACAGACGGGGACACAAATTGACACAACAGGAGTGCAAAGATAAAACCTTATTCAGACATGGTTACATAGTATAAAGTATTTTGTGTCCCAGTAACTAATTATTTTGTTCATTGACCACAGGTGCAGTTAATGCAAGCACAGCTTGTACCGCACTTGCATTTGCCGTCGTTCTCGTCTGCTGGAGCACCCAACATTACGGTCTCAGGGTAGCTGCAAAACACAAATCCACTGGTTCAGTTACCATTAAAGATAAGCGTGTGAAGATTTTGGCAGCAATTTAAGAAATAAGTCTAATGATTTCTTCTTGAGCAAGAAAGGTACCTCTTGTCTGTCTCGACAATGTCCAAGCCGTAGGAGTTACCCTTCCTGCAAATTACCCGGTATCACTTCACTCAGTGTATATTGATAAACAAGTATGTGTATTTGTGTGCGTAAAGTTTGCATGCAATAAAATACACGACAAAGGGTAATGACCATGGATCTTGGGATTTAGCTTCTGGCGTTCCATTATATAATGAATCACCTCATCTAAAAGTTTAATCCATTAGAGAGGAGAAGAATTAATTCTTAATATTTTTTCGACTTGCTCCTCCTGTGCAAGCCTGTTTTAGTGATGAAATTTTGAATCCTTATTTGTTCCAATTCATATCGCCTCGTCTAAAAGAGTAAACTTTTAAAGAGGTGATTCAACACATGATTCAAGAAAACACAGAGCACCAG
>CAIGRN010000992.1:0-16450 GCA_903798345.1 Fraxinus anomala | reverse complement strand
GAATTTCGATAAAAGTAAGTTCGTTCTCATCCGACCATGACATTGGTTCCTTATTCCTAACTCTGTGACCACCCATATTCTAGATTCAACATAAATAAAATGAAGATGAAATATATAAGCATTATAGAAAATCTATCAATAATTTGCAATTCAAAACATAAAATAGATAGACTGAGTAGCAAGTAATATTAACAAATGAATATAAACACTTAAGCTAATGGTATTAGGATAACTTCTTCAAAATCATAGTTTACAAGAAGAGATTCATTTCTTGAATTGAAATCTATTTCAAATGTAATCACATCGCATTGTAAGAAATGGTTAAAAATTTAAAAACACGTTCTTACACAAAAAGCTTTTTGGCACATATTTTTTTCAAGTGAAAAATGATTTTTTTGGAGGATTGTTTGATTTGATGTGATTTGTCAACTGATTCTAGAAGTTTATTATATGTAAGTTGTAGTAGTAGTACTTAATGTAATTGATTCATTGTTCTCTTGTTAGACGTATATAAAGTTATCCTTATTTTCTCATGCAGCCATCACCAACCACTTTTGATGAGGTGTTTCAATGCATGTTTGACTATATAGATAGGCTTTTCGTGATGGTTCGGCCACGAAAACTGCTATTCATGGCTATTGGTGGGTAAAAGTTTAAATTGTCCTAGTCATAACTTCAAAATGCAAGTAGATACTGATTTGTGCGCTAACATCAAACTGAAATTGTATGGCAGATGGCGTTGCACCTAGGGCTAAGATGAATCAACAACGGTCAAGGCGATTCAGAGCAGCCAAAGATGCAGCAGAATCAGTATGCAGCCCTCTTATGTATTTCCTATTGACAGAATTAAAATGGCTGTCACAAGACGTATAGGGTAGTCTATCTATGAAACTAAGAAAACTGTCATTAATATTAGCTGCTGCTTCCTTGTCTTCCATGTTACATAACTTGACACAAACAAGACTAAAGCTAATGGTATTAGGATAATTATACAGCAACCAAGAAACCATGATTCTAGGATCTGTCAATATAATAGCTGTACAGACTTCAGGAAATGTGGATGCATTAGAAGTAGTTTTACTATGTTAGCTTAGGGTCCAGAAAGCCGGATATATAATAGAAGAAACAGAAATGATAAGCAGGTATCAGAGTACCATTACCAGCAATTTAAAATGAGAACCCTCCACTCAGTTATGAAACAAAAACACCAGCAAACATCAAAAAATATGAATCAGACAATTTTATACATGACAAATGTACAAACAAAAATTTCAAGTCAAAGTAATGTACTGTCTTCAGTAACTTAAAACGAAAACAGAGAAACACACCCAATTTACTCAAATGCTTCAGGCTAGAAGTTCAAGATGAAAGCATCAGGCATGGAAAGTATCCTATCAATCCCTTTAATGGTTGGGGATAGGCTAAAAAGAAGCAGGAACCATGTGTAACATGCCTGGAAAAGAAAGTCAGCTTAACTGGTTAGGTTTGCCACTCAAAACAAGAAATCTGCCATCCTTTTGACTCTTCCTCCCAAACGTAATGAAAGAGTCCAANTTGACGTCAGTTAATCCATAATGGTCTTCATCGAGAATATTTTGTGCCCGTATTACATCAAAGTTCTCATCGCTGCATAATAGAAGAAACAGAAATGATAAGCAGGTATCAGAGTACCATTACCAGCAATTTAAAATGAGAAACCTCCACCCAGTTATGAAACAAAAACACCAGCAAACATCAAAAAATATGAATCAGAAGAATGTGGTTCTGCCTTGTAATTAATTCAATAGCTAGCATGAAGTCTATCAAAACCATTTCCTCCGCAGAATACACACAACAGAACCTACAACTCCACCTCCACCACCATCTACCCTTCCCCCTACGAATTCAACCTGCAATTCCGCCTCCACCACCATCTACCCTACCCCCTGCAAAATCACCGCCCCAACTATTATCCAACCCGCCTCAATTTTGACACCAAACAAATAAAATAACTGAGGCGAAATCGAACCCAACAACTAGGATATTGAATAGCAAGGAAATAAGCAAACAATATCACAAGCAAATAATCGAAACCTTAATTTGAAGATACGAAACCTTGATTCAAGCAGCCCGTCGACAAATCTTCGATTCTGCAAAACCAGCTCAGAAGCTTGATGTGAAGATCCCGTCGAGAACCCTTCGATTGGCAACACGATCGGATTTCGATTTTGGATTGTGGGTTGTGAGAGGCAAATCGTCGACGCAGGAGAAGAAACCGAGATTTTCCCGTGAATCCCGTTTTTGGAGAAGAAACTGTGGGTTGTGTGGGTTGTGAGTGTTTCGCGTGTTTTGTGATTTTGGTTGTTTTGTTATAGGATTTTCGAAAATGACGTTTCCCTTGTTTTCTATTTTTAGTACAAATATTTTTTCCATTTCCAAAAACAAGTTTTTGAAAATGAGATAGAGAACGCATTTTCGCTGTTTTGGAAAATTAAAAACATAAAACGACTTGAAAACGACAAAGAGAACAGGGCCTTCATTTTTCCTCCAAGTACCTTCATTTCTGAGTTTTACCTATGATGACAATATTTACACTAAATTGAGGAAAAATTCTTACAATTTACAAGTATAAATAAGTTTATAAGCACGAATAATCGTGTAATACACTATTAGTATATATCGACCAAATTGCATTTTTAGTGGCAACTATAAAAATCCAATGATCATCACTAAATTTGGTTGACCATGAAGGGCCATCCGGCTGACCCATAGCTGGTGGCTACATCAGGTTAAACATCATAGCATTTCTATTAGCAATTACGGACATTCGTTTACCAACGTTCGATTCGTCGACCAACTATTGGCTATTGTAATGTAAGTAAATATTTGAAGAAATAATATCTAGACAATAGTTGTCACTGATATTTAATTGATCGAGTCCCCCAAGATACTCGGTTGTCCACCCATAACGGTTGCGACGATCCGATTGATCACGGTGTAGAATGGTGGTCTCATTTATGTTATCGTCTTAAATAAAATAAATATATTCAAGATTCATCTTAACTCGATCCAACTAAGTTATCTTGACATTATTGAGTTTAAACTCGACTATGTTAAATCATTAGACTTGAGGTTGTTTGTCGATTTATCTCAATATATGCAATCCATCGAGCTGTTGTTTTTTCAAATAAATAAATAGTTACTGTATGCTTGACACTTTGTTAAGATCATTGTTGACCAAAAAAAAAAAAACCTTCAACGATATCTTATTCTCATTTCAACATCAGAAATGCCTTCTAAAAATCTGACTTTTGTTGTAAATATAGAGTATTTATGAATGACTTTTATATTTTTGCAGCCCTAATTATTATGACTGTTGTATCCCTTTGTAGTCATAATTCTTCCCAATAAACATGGAACTTTGATTCTTAATAAAAACACAAATGTATTGACTTCTCTCTATTATCTTATCTTTTCTCTCAATTTATAATACCTTATCAGCACGATAACTTAGATTTTCTTTAATAATTCAAAGTCTCGTATCCCCTTGGAAGAAAAGAAATAATCGGTATTAATTCATCTATGCTCCAAAAGAGGTTTCAATTTCAATTCATCTTTTTACGTATCACAAACAAATTTGAGGAAAGGTAATTATTCTTTTTATGTATATGCATAATCAGGGTAAAGTCATTATAAATTTTTTAAGAAATCAATTATGTATTCTGTTACCCATAAAATATATTAAAGGCCACGTGGCATTGATTAAGTTGTGTGACAATCCAGGGGACCCACGCAGCTTACATGGCGTTGGCGACATTGTCCTATACAGGCGACTCCCTTTTTCTCATAGAGCGAAACGGACTAAACCCTTTTAGGCAGACCCTCACGTATGAGTCTATCACGACGAGGGGATTGCAAGATTCTTGACAGATCTTGCGATGAAATGATTGACAAGACAATTCGCTGCCAACGCCGTCTCTACACACCTACACGGTCAAATCTCACTTACACAAACTAGGACACATGGATGCAATAGGGGGCCTAGTATTAATGTCTTGATTGATTGATTGACGCACGTGACTAGAAGGGCCAATTGATCTAGCGAGGCCTCATGTCCTATCATCCGACGAGTCTCATTTATCTTACTCGAGCATAAAAGCTCACACTTAGTGTCATGTGGGTTAATGCAAGTTTGGGTTCTCAAGCCTAGATTCTGATATACATACTTTTACTATTCTACTCCCAAGCCTACCCTTCTTTTTACCGATTGGAAGCTCATATCTTAAGTTCTCCCATACCTAAAATCATTCTTATAACCGGCTCGACCGTTTAACTAGCGGTTTGTCCAAGTGTGTTGGGATTTAGCTTACGTGGATAAGGGAGGTTTTGAGATCTATTGGCCATATTATTGATACAATTTTTGGGGTCAACATATTGCCGCTATCTGTGAAAATTCGATACCATAACCACGACCACCCTTGTGGTAAAAGCCATTTGGAAGCAAGGCCTTGAAAAATGGTTTGGTTATTGAGGAAAGAACCATTGGATAGAAGGAGCATCCTGAACATTTTTTGATAACTCGAAATTGGGTATGCGCGATGAGTTCCACCACCAAGGATCGCGTGGCGGAAACAGGTAGCAGGAGGCCTCTGAAGAAGAGGTCCTCCGCACGAATGTGAATATGCGTTGTCCCCATCACCAACACACGCAAGGCGGTACCACAACACGCCTAGCCAGTGATGTAGGATAAATTGCTGTAAACATGAGAAACATGGCCCAACAAAACGTTGACATGCAGCAATTACTCATGTAGATTCACCAACAAGCCGGATCTCAGACACCTCGACATGGAATGTTCTCCCAAGGAGGTGAAGAGAATGACACGGCAGCATACCCTCAAATGCATGGCATGGAGGACAATCTAGTGGAAAGGGAGGTGGAAGTAGATACCTTTACCAATTATGTTATGAGCTGTCCTGGCGATGACATGCAACATGAGGGAAATTTTTCCTCCCAAATACACTCAAGGGCATGAACCTCAAAGGTCCAACAGCATCTTTGACCAAATTGGGCCCTCTAGGCCTAGAAATAGGTTCTATCAGCCACCCCATGTTCAAAGAGAGCCAGAACAATACCAAATATATGAGCCCCATGGGATACCACCTCCGCTCAGAAATAAGCGAGAGAGAATGGTTGAGGCGAACATGAGAAACCAAGCATAAACGATGTAACCCCTTTGGTATCAGGTAGAGAAAAATGATTATGATGGCCCATGCAAATCATTTGACCTAGACGATGACGACGACGAAAGTTTGCCCTTCTCCCAAGAATTAAGGAGCGCCCCGGTCCCGAGTCACTTTTGTACCCCTAAAGATACCCAAATACGAAGGAAAAGGCGACCCGACAAAGCACATCAACAACTATAAAACCTACATGTCTCTACGAGGGGCCTCGCCAGCGCTAAAATGCAGAGCTTTTCATCTCACGCTAATAGGAGCTGCAGAAATTTGGTACAGTCGAATCCCGACCGACAATATCAGAAGTTGGCTAGATCTCAAAAAGACCTTTCTGAACTAGTATCTGTCTAGCAAAGATGGAGAGGCCCCCATACAGAGGTTGAAGGACATGAGGCAACATGCTAGTAAAACTTTGAAAAGCTATCAGGCCCGTTTAACAGATGAGATGACCTATTGTGAACAGGTTATGGATAGAGAGGCCCTTTCTACCCTAAGGGAAGGCTTCAACATGAATACCCTATTCTGGAGAGACGTACGAAACAAGAATCTCACTTCTTACGATGCTTTGGTAGAGATGATGAGAAGTGAAATCATTAATGAAGAACTAATATATCATCGCAATAGAACCTCGCTGGGGCTCTCACTACCTTAAAGACAGCGGAGAGGTCATGTATCCCACTTGGTGGACCAGCAATGGACCCAAGCAGGACACACAATAGCCCCAACCTCAGGCCAGGCATTAGCCACAGCTACGCTAAACGTAGTGCCTTCCTTAGCATACGAGGAGATTGGGCCCAAAGTTCAAAGGCAGCCTAATACATCCAGAGAAATGGAGAGAAATAGAGAGCCCCGAGATACGCAATACTGCACATATTATCGGACCAATAGCCACAGTACTGAGAATTGCCTATCCAAGCCATATCATGGAGAGCCAGCTGGCCCCCGCATTGAAGGTAGAAATACTCTTCAGACATAAAGAAATGCACCCCAACCTAGGCAGGAGAGAGAGCCTAAGCGAAACGAGGCGAGGCATCACAGCAGGAACGAATCATCTCGACAATCACGAGAAAGATAGGAATAGAACAAGGGGGCAGAGGCCCAAGAGAAAGCCTCTAGAAAATGCGGATAACGCTCCCATCAGAGAGATTGACACCATTATAGGTGGTCCTCACGTAGGAGGAAATTCCAAGAACGCACTAAAAAACTACGCAAGGGAGGTGAAAGACTCCCCAATGGCGAGCTACTTGATCAATAACAATGGTCATGGATCTGGGAACACCCCGTCACTCACTTTTTCCCCAGCAGACACTGTGGGAGTCCATTACCCACACTGTGATGTATTGGTGGTATGAGCCATCATAGCCAAAAATGGACTAAGATGCATGTTGGTAGATAATGAGAGTTCGGTTAATATCCAATTTGAACCACGTTCGATAAGATGGTGGTGGATCATGACTCACCCCCATGACAGCTCCATTATACGACTTTACTGATGATAACATCATTCCCAGATGAAGGATCACGTTGGCAGTAAAAATAGGGGAGCCCCCATTTAAGGCTCATCACTTCATGAAGTTCCTGGTTCTAGACCATTGATCCGCCTTAAAAAAACTCAAGGTTGTGACATCACTTATGCATGAAGTTTCCTACCAAGGAAGGAACTGCCACGGTATGGAGAGATCAAATGGGATCAAGAGAATGCTATCTCAGTTCCCTAAGAAAATCTGAGCTCCGCAATATAAACATGGTTTTAATGGATGTTGAAATGGTTGACGCACATAAAGAAGGTCCTACCATTGAATAAGGGGAAGAAGTCAACATGACAGATGCCCTTGAAGAATGGGTCATCGAAGTGGATTTAGACCCCAAGATCACAGGATCAAACTCACAAGCAACCCCGGTGGAAGAGCTCGAACCTTTCCCTGTGAGCCCACATGACCCCGCAAAGGTATTACAAATAGGAAAGGAGCTCGAATTAGGAGAAAAAACCACGTTAAAGGATTTCCTGTTGCACAACTTAGATATGTTTGCGTGGAAACACGAAGATATGGTAGGTATTGACCCTAAAGTCAGTTGGCACCAACTTAATTTGGACCCAAAGTTCACTCCCCACCGACAAAAAAGGAAAAGCCTGAACCCAAAAAGATACATGACCCTAAAAGAAGAGGTACAAAAGCTTATAACTAATGGGTTCATCAAAGAGGCAGTGTATCCAAAGTGGATATCCAACCCCTTCTTGGTAAAGAAACCTAATGGCAAATGGAGGGTCTGCATAGACTTTTCCAATCTCAACCAAGCTTGCCCAAAAAACAGCTTCCCACTCCAAGGATCGACCAGCTAGTTGATTCTACGACGGGCTACGAACTCTTTAGTTTCATGGATGCATACTCAAGATACAACCAGATTCCCGTACACCCAGCTGACGAGGAGAACACCTCATTCATCACTAATAGGGGCCTCTATTGCTACAAGGTCATGTCGTTTAATTTGAAAAATGCTGGTGCCACCTATCTACGGCAAGTCAACAAAATGTTTTCCGACCTCATAGGCAAAACAATGGAAGTATATGTCGATGACATGCTTGTAAAGAGCCTGAGGTCTGCAAAACACATTGAACATTTAAGAACTACGTTTAAGATCTTGAGGAAGCACCGGATGCAACTGAACCCATTGAAATGCCCCTTTGGCGTCGCGTCTGGAAAGTTCTTGGGCTATATGGTCAACCAGCGAGGTATTGAGGTGAACCCTGAGAAAATTAAGGCCATGCTGGACATGAAATCTCCCAACAAACCCAAGGAAGTACAATGTTTAACATGGAGCCTCGCAGCACTAAATCGCTTCATCTCCAAAGCTACAGATAAATGTCTTCCCTTCTTTAATGTCTTGAAAAGGGGAAAGAGGTTCCAGTGGAATGAAGAGTGTGAAGAGTCCTTTCAAGGGCTGAATAAGCACTTGGGCCAAACCCTCATTCTCTCGAAGCCCAAAAAAAGAGACGTTGCAACTATATCTGGCCGTAAGTGTTAATAATGTGAGTTCGATGCTGGTAAGGGAAGAAGGCAACATTCAATTTCCTATCTACTACGTAAGTAAGGCCCTCATTTCGGCTAAAATGCATTATACTGATATGGAAAAGCTTGCTTTGTCCCTTACGATCGCCTCTAGAAAGTTGTGGCCCTACTTTCAGGCCTATAGCATACGCGTGCTGACAAGTCTCACCCTCAAACTGGTGCTACAGAAGCTAGACGCATCGAGAAGAATGATGAAATGGGCTGTGGAGCTAAGCGAGTTTGACATTTCATACCAACCTAGAACCTCAATGAAGGGACAAGTAGTACCGAATTTCATAGCAGAATTCATAAAAGCAACAAATATTAATATAACAATGGAACCGACAGACCCCCAGTATGAAAATTGTTTGTAGACGGATCCGTTGGAGAAACAGGGTCAGAAGCTGGGGTACTATTGGAAAGCCCAGAGGGGCACAAACTTAATTATGCCGTGAGGTTCAATTTTAAGACCTCCAACAACGCAACTGAATATCTGGCACTTCTAGAGGGCCCAGTCGTGAGCCAGGTCAGCGGTAGCTTCATAGCCAAAGATAAAAGTATGGCAGCATACCTAAAGAAGGTTATGGACCTAATCCCACATTTTGAGAAGTTCAAGTTGATCTAAATCCTAAGAATGGAGAACCTGCACGCAGACACCTTGTCAAAACTGGCTAGCAGCAAAGACTCTGAACTGCTCAAAATCATACCGGTTGAGTACCTCCCCAGGCCTTCCACAACCAAGGTAGAAAAGGTGATGTAGGTTGGAAGAACCCCACAATGATACAACCTATTATAGCTTACCTTAAGGACCACATCTTGTCGAAAAATAAAGAAAAGGCTCACAAGGTCATACATAGAGCCACCCACTATGTACTACAAGATGATGTACTTTACAAAAGAGGCTTCTCATCCCCTCTTATACGTTGCACTAGGGAAGATGAGGTTGACTACGTCCTACAAGAAATCTATAAAGGAATATGTGGCAACCACACCGGAGGCCCAGCATTGGCCCATAAAGTCCTAAGACAAGGGTACTACTGGCCAACCTTAAAAAAGGATGCCGTACAGTTCGTGAAAAGGTGCGACAAATGTCAGTGCTTCTCCTCCATCCAAGGACAGCCTTCCCAAAAGTTAAACGTAGTATTCAGTTCTTGGCCATTCACCAAATGAGGGGTCGACCTAATAGGGTCTATGCCAAAAGAGAAGGGGAACACGAATTATGCAATTTTCGCTATTGATTACATCACCAAGTGGGTCGAGGCAGAACCGTTGGCTAAAATAAGCAAACACTTCTAAGTTCATATGGATGAACATCATATGCAGGTTTGGAATTTCCCACTCGATCATTACAGACAACGGGCGACAGTTCAACAACAAGAAACTTAGAGACCTGTGTGATGAACTGGGTATCAGAAAGCACTTCTCCTCCCCTCGTCACCCCCAGGCAAACGGCCAGGTTGAGGCAATCAACATGACTATAAAGCACCTCTTGAAGAAGAAACTTGATGCATCAAAGGACGCGTGGGTAGACTATCTCCCTCATATGTTATAGGCAATTAGCACAACCAGTCGAATGGCAACAGGAGAAACCCCCTTTTCCATGGCATGTAGAGCTGAAGCTATGAGCCAGGTCGAAGTGGGTCTTCCTTTGTCCCGCCGCTTGCAATCCAATGAGGTATCTAATGATGAGATAAAGAGATGCGAACTTGACTTCCTTGAAGAAAAGAAAGACGCTTCTCAAATGAAGATGGCCTCCTATCAAAGGAAAATGGTAAGATACTACAACACCAAGGTGAAGAAGAGGTCGTTCAGGAGAGACGATCTGGTGCTCAGAAGGGTTTTCCTAGCTTCTAAAAAACCAGGCATTAGCACATTGGGTCCGAATTGGGAAGGGCCCTACCGCATATCAGGCAATGTTAGACCAGTAACCTTCTTAATTGAAAACCTAGATGGAAAAATGCAACCCCACCCTTGGAATGTCGAACATTTGAAGCTGTATTATCAATAAAAATCATGATCATTTCTTGTACAATACACGTACCTTTTTATTTATTAACTATGACAAGCTCATACACTCCTTCAATGGTTAAAATATGGCGAGCTCATATCTCCATCAACTTATTAACTATATGACAAGCTCGTAAATTACGTTAAATATGACAAGCTCATACACTCCTTCAATGGTTAAAATATGGTGAGCTCATATCTCCATCAATTTATTAACTATGACAAACGCATAAGTTACATTAAGTATAACAAGTTCATACCGCTTTTGATCAACTATAATAGCTATGGCGAGCCGATAAACTAGTTCGTATGTATGGCGAGCCCATACGTTCCGATTGACAAAATCCAAACATGGCAAGCCCACAAATGGACTTATGTATGACGCACTTATATCATGGTTTATTAAAAGTGCAATCATAGCAAGCTCGTGGCTATTAGTATTTGATTATGACAATGCATGAAAAACTCAGTTATAGCGAACCCATAGCAGTTTAAATTATGACATGCTCATGTGCTACAGATTATTACGACGCAACAATGGCGAGCCCATAAGCTCAATAATTAGGGTGGTCAAAGCATGACAAGCCCATGTGGCGTCTTCATTAAAATAACCATGGTGAGCCCATGTAGCGTTTCTATTAAAATAATTAAAGTATATCGAGCACATTACGACGAAACTTATGGATTAATGTACATCATAACAAACTTATGCATTCGGACTACTTAATCAAATTCCATTATGGCAAGCCCATTAATAGTTAACTTACTGGTTAAAAGTGCTAAAATCATACATTTGAACTGTTTATTGTGGATACGAATATACCAAATCAATGAACCATCAAATTAAAAATCGAAAAGGTTTATTTACAATCAAGTCGAACTCAACACAAAGGGACCATCACAAAGGAAGGGGGCCTATCCTAAGAGGCAGTAGCATCATTCTGCTGAGACTCCTCAGAAATATATACCACTTCCACTTGGTCTTCTGCTTCTTTGGTAGGAGTGGACGGTTCGGTAGGCAAGAACTCTTCCTTTAAAGCGGTCAGGTCCGGTTGAGGGTACAGCTCGACAAGCCTCGCCAGCACTTCGTTGTACGTAACTCCCTGCCAATATATACCGAGATCGTCATATTCAGTTGTCTCATGGAAATGTGAAACGTATTCGTTCACTGTCGCCGCCCCGGCTCCCCTTAACTGTTGCCTAAAATCGTATACCTCAGTAGTCAGCTCTTCAACTTTGACTCTCAACTCCCCATTATCCTTATTGGCTACCTCCAGGACTGACGAAGTGATTTTTTTGCAAGTTATCAGAGTTCTCTACGTACTTCGTCAAAGCATTCACTTCGGCCTTATAAAGGTAGACCTCTTTTTTCAACTCTTCATTCTCTTTAGCAATTGCATCCACCCTCGTTTATGCCTCGACTTGCTTAACCCCGAAGGCCTCCATGGCTTCATTAGCAGAAGATGCCTCAGCCTTGGCCTTAGCCAGTTCCACATCGGCATCTTTTGCCTTGGCAAGATAATCATTATTGAGGCCCTGTAGTTGCCTCAGCTCCATTTGAAAATTTAAAAAGAACCCTTGAAAGCGAGCCTGCAGAGCTAAACCCGCATCCACCATATCCACTACATCGTAGGTTTCGATGTACGAAGAGTACTTGTCAGTCCAATATTTGTGATGAACCTTCGTAGCCCCTTGAACATCGGCAGGGAACATCTTCATCACCAATGGTGGCCTCCTTCCAAATGAGGAAGGCCTCTGCTAATTGGCTCCATGCGTTGGGTACTAGTTGGGTAAGGGTCAAATTATACTGCCTAAGGATATACCTAAAGAAATAGTGCAGGGGCAACCTCATCCCCCCAACCAGAATGGCCTCGCTCACTGCTACACATCCCTCCCTAGAAGCAGGCCCTCTCTTCCGGGGTCGGCACTAACAATTCTAAGTTATCTGGGATCCTATACCTCTCCCGAAAGGTCTCTAACTCACTCTCTTCTACATTTGTTGGCCACAGGGAGGCCTCCCATCTAACAATATAATCTATGGGGCCTTCTGGCATCATCCATGCACTATGAGGGCCCCCATTGCCTCCATGATCCGTTCGTTAGGAATCACTGGAAGAATACCCGCCTCAGTGCAAATCAACGACATATTCGCCTCGGGGACCCCACAGACGCACTCTTTTTCGAGGAAGAAGCAATCTAACTTAAGTAAAGAAAGAAATGCCTTGAAGCTGATAAAATACTTACACAAACTATAAGAACCAAGATCCGGAACGCCTAGAAACGGGAGAAAACGGAGTTAATCAATGGTCAGCACTTAAGGTTTGAAATTCTCACAAAGTGAAGAAAGGAAAAAGAAATAGGTTTTTTCGCCTTTTATATATATGCTTAGTTAGCAAACCCTCACCATTGGATCTTCCCCCACTTTAAATCCAGAGCATCCACTTGTAGTCCCATCAGCCATGTTAATACCAAATGGCGCTGGTTAAAAATTCAAATCAAGGACCCAGATGAAGTTATGCTAAACACGCGCCATAGACTCACGTAGGCCCTGTCGATGTGAAATATTGTCATCATTGCGCATTAAAAGCGCGCAAAGCTCGAGCCTAGGAAATTGCCACACCATCCGATGTTCTTGTTGGGAATCAACAAGCCTTTCACATCATTAGTACGTGCCACCGGCAGGATTCAACTCTCATAGGGGCACGACATATGCTTCAAGGGCCTCACCTAGCGCCTTTCAGCCCTATAATAGGATTCAGCTCCCATAGGGGCTCGACATATGCTTCAAGGACCTCTCCTAAGCGCCTTTCAGCCCTATCACAGGATTCAACTCCCGTAGGGGCTCACCATGTAAGCCCGGGGCCTAGCCACATATCCCTCGGACCTGTCTTAGGCTAGGAAGTCTACGCATTATATAAATAACCATACCTGGACTTCGGGGACTGATGTTACCCATAAAATATATTAAAGGACACATGGCATTGATTAAGATGCATGGCGATCCCGGGGCCCACGCAGCTTACATGGCACTGGCAACATTGTCTATACAGGTGACCCTATTTTTCGCGTAGAGCGAAATTGGTCCTAACCCTTTTTAGGCAGACCCTTACGTATGAGTCGATCACGACGAGGCGATTGCAAGATCCCTGACAGATCTTGCGATGAAATGATTGACAAGACAATTCGCTGCCCAACGCCACCTCTACACGCCTACACGGTCAAATCTCACTTACACAAACTAGGACTTATGGATGCAATAGGGGGCCTAGCATTTAATGCCTTGATTGATTAACACACGTGACTAGAAGGGCCAATCGATCTGGCGAGGCCACATGTCCTAATATCCGACAGGTCTCATTTATCTTGCTCGAGTATAAAAACTCACACTTAGTGCCATTGTGGGTTAATGCAAGCTTGGGTTCTCAAGCCTAGATTCTGACATACATACTTTTACTATTTTGCTCCCAAGTCGACCCTTCTTTTTATCGATTGGAAGCTCATATCTTAAGTTCTCTCACACCTTATATCATTCTTCTAATCGGCTCGACCGTTTAATTAGCGGTTTGTCCCAGTGTGTTGAGATTTAGCTTAAGTGGATAAGGGAGGTTTTGGGATCTATTGGCCACATCATTGATACAATTTTTGGGGTCAACATATTCTACTCCCAAGTTGTATAGTCATTGACGTCTACTTTTAAGATATCGCTAATCCTTCCTTTTCGTTTCAAGTTTTTTTTTCATGGCAGTTGCATAGAAACTTATGCTTTAATATAGTACTATTTAAAATACAACTCTACCATAAGAGCATTGCATGCAGATTCAACTTGCCATTACAAAATTAGTTTTATAATAGCAAAGTCATATGTACCATTCCCTTTTCTTTAACTTAATTAAATAATTCTTTTGATGTTATTTCATAAATTTTAAATTAATAATGTATCATGTTGTTCCTGAATTTGTTGTGATGTGATCCAAATTTCATGTGATTTGGTATTTGGTTGATTGAATTCCATGTGATTTGGAATTTGGTTGATTGGAAGAAATCTAAGGTACTTGGGTTTGTAGAGTTCTAAGTTGTGGAGATCAAATTTCATTAATAATTAGAATTTTGGTTTGAAAATGGACTTTTGAATGGCAAAAAATATGTTATGAAATGTTAACCTGAGACTTAGCACCTAGGCGCCAAGAATTGAAGCAATAAGAAAATAAGGCAGGGACCGGCGTCCAAGCGCCTGGGCGCTTGGCGTAGCGCCCAGGCGCTGCAACAGTAACTAATGTTCGCTATTTTTCCGTCTTATCCGGATTTTGGAACTTTTTCTCTATCTTGGACTCCAGTAAAAGGGTTTATATATATTTCCACATTGTCTCCATATTGTAACATTCTCATTATATTCTCCATGAATTCAACAACATATTGAGAGTTTAGATTTCGATTGAGATTATTGAAATCTTGCTATTGTAAACACAAAATTATTGATTATAGTAGATTGTTTTCCTCTGCCCATAGTTTTTTCCCAAATTGAATTTCCCCGTAAATTCTTGTGTTCTTATTTTCTTCTTCATCATTTCATTATTACCATTATCTTGCGATCCGTTTCATAACAAGTAGCATAATATTATTAATATTCTTAAAAAATATTATTTGATATTGAAGAACGCGATACTACAATTTCAATATTCTAGGAGGAAATTGATTTATGCTCCTGAAGAAGCATAATTTCAATTATATTTATTCTAAAGGAATATGGTTTTAATGTTCTCAAAAAAATACAACCCGCATCATATAAATATTCCAACAGAATATTGCATTATTACTTATATAGAGCACAAATTTTAATATTATGGGCTTGTTTGAACCTCATTTTGTCAAAAAAAAAAAAATGTATTTTTGAATAGTATATTGATGGGAAATATGTGGTTAAACATAAGGAAAAAATCTGGGTTTACGCATAATATTATTTTATTGAAAAATATGTGGTTAAAATGGGATCAAAATACTATTCAAGAATGTATTTTCTTCAAAAAAAAATGGGGCTCAAATTTTAATATTATATCATTTAGCAAGAAAAGTAGAACGAATCTTTAATGTTAATATTCCAGAAGAATATTATATTTATACTCTTGAAGATTATATATATATATATATATATATATATATATATATATATATATATATATTCTTCTGGAATATTAACATTAAAGATTCGTTTATCTTTGTGTTCATGAAGAAAGCATAACTTAATATGATAATGCTAAAGAAACGCAACTCAACTACAAAAATATTCAAAAAGAATATTATTTTGATATAATGAAAAAATCAAAATTTTATACAAATCAATATTATAGAATAATATTGTGTTGGTCTTAAAGATTAATTTTATATAAGTTTTGAGTCTAAATAATATGTTAATGATCCTGAAGATTCTTAAAGAAATATTGTATTATTACTCTTGAAAGAATATAAAGGTGTGTTTGAACCATATTATTTTGAAAGAATGTATTCTGAAATAGTAGATTGATGAAAACTTTGTGGTTGAAAAAGAAGAAAAAATTATTGATGTGATGAAAAATATTATTTTATTGAAAAATGTGTTATTGAAAATAAGTAAAAGAATGAAAAAGAAAATTTTAATGTGTACAAACATAAGCTAAATTTTAGAGTCAATATTTTAGAAAAATATTAGATTATTCTTTCATTGTTCCAGAAGGAGTTATTTTCGTTGCTTGTAAAAAATAAAAAATAAAAAAATTTGTATGTAGTGGTTTCATATTTCTTGAAGACTTGAACCATTACTCTTTATTGGTTCCATGTATTTCATTCGAATAAATCCTCATGTACAAAAATGAGGTTCATCGGGGTTTTACACCCTCTCACAGAGGTGGGCTCCATTGTAATTAAAAATTAAAAAAAATTACTCACCCATCCACCCACCCACCCATCTTATGTGTGAGTGTATGTAAGCCAAACTGTCACGGGGTGCCTTTCTTCTTAGCACAGAAAGGGACACCGTGCGGCAGTAGTCTGCTCCGCTAGACTACCTTCCGCCTTTTCTCGGGACGAAAGAGATTTTGATTACAAATAATAGAAAGCTTGAAACATGATTTAAGAAAACTTGATCATTGATTGCTTGAAAGCTAGAAATTACAATTGTTGAAAGCAGTAAATTACAATGGCTAGTGC
>CAIGRN010000969.1:0-11318 GCA_903798345.1 Fraxinus anomala | reverse complement strand
CAAAACAAAATACGAAATGCGTGCACCGGATAAACTAATGATAGTCATCGTGTTTAGATGATCAAAATTGTATTTGACAAGAATTGTGAGAACTAACATAAATTCGATATGATTGATTTCAAAATATTTATTACCATGTCAACATGAGATTAGTGTTCTCTTTTTTTGCAACTTGATTATGTTTGGTTGTGACTTGATGCTAATTAATTCTTGTTACAAGTTATGTACAAGGACAAAAACAAGGATTTGCCAAATTTAATTTAGGTCGTATTTTTTATATCCAGGAAAAAAAAATATTTCAATATTCACCAACTTCAAAATTTATATGTTATTTAATACTATATTAACANATTAATTCTTGTTACAAGTTATGTACAAGGACAAAAACAAGGATTTGCCAAATTTAATTTAGGTCGTATTTTTTATATCCAGGAAAAAAAAATATTTCAATATTCACCAACTTCAAAATTTATATGTTATTTAATACTATATTAACATTAAACTATTAAAATTTATTGAATAATCAGATTTCTTGAATAAAATATTATAAGAAAAATATTCTCAAAATTTTAAAGTAAATGCGTTTTCCATTTTTATGTTTTGAGAAACAGTTTTTCAGAATGACAAAAAGAACGCATTTTCAACAATTTCAAAACAGACACTCAAAACACAAAATATAAAATAAATTCAAAACTAAAAACTGAAATACAAAGAGAACAGTCCCTAAGTTTTTGAAAAAATAAAGGCCAACCATAGGCTAAGACCTAACATTTATACCTATATTTGACGTCTAAGCAAAAAAGAAAAAAAAAAAAGATGCATAAAAGATTGCATCTAAGGCTCGAAGAAAATCAAAGAAGACTATGGTGGAGAATTCAATCTCGTGCTAGAAGATTCTCCAATTATTATTTTTTCTTTTATTTTCTAAAATTCCGGCGATGTTCTAGTGTGATTTTGTAACTCAATAATGCTAGACTAAATTCATATGCATTAGGATGACGATGAAACATAGTTTTTGAAGCTTTAATCATAATTTTTTTTATCTATGTATTTTCTTAATTTGAATGATTGCCATTATTTTCATATCTTTAGTTGGTTCACCATCAACTAAATGAATTAGTGACTTATTTGGCTTTCGGGAGGTTGAAAATAGGTTTAGTACGTCATAGTAATTATGACAAAAGTCCGATAAAAAATATAAATATACCCTATAATTTGTGCGATCGATAATTGAATATTCTAATTTTTCACGCATTTTTACATATTCATAACCTTTGTAGAGATATAGTAGGTTCAGATATCATAATCCGGTCAATTCTTTTGCAGAGATTATTGAACAATTTAGAAATATTGACAATCAAATTCATTCAAATATTATTAATTACTAGAATTGAGATTAAAGTGAAAAAAGAGGCAGATTCCAAATCCTAGTGCCGTCATTGACTTGAGTTCTTTCTACAAAATTATCAAATCACTTTTATTTGTTTATTTAGCCCATGTTTAACCTTTATTTTTAACGAGGTTTTTTCAGAAAAAAATGAATTTTGAAATCGTGAATTTTTAGAGAATGTGTGGTTAAAAAGTAGAATTTTTTTTTAAAATCTACGTACAAAATATTTTATTATGTGAATGCGCGGTTGAAAATAAATTTGAGAAAAAAAATGTTGAAATTTAGGCTTACTAACATTAAGAAGACATGTCGTCTTGATTGTATAATCCGAAAATTATGCTTATAATTTGAGTAGTAATTTCACAAATTTTAGATTGCGAACATCATGCAATTATTTAGTATTTGTATCAAATTTACTATATACAAATAATATCTAGATGATCAACGTGGAGGACGATGAGCTCCACTTATCATCTTGATTAATTTTTATAAATATAAGGAATTTAATCTCTATTTTAACTAGTGATGGTTTTGATACTATACTGAATGATTTAATATACATGAAGCATAATTCAAGTGATATTATTATGAGGGGAGTAAATAAGCATTGTACTCTTTTTCCCTTGACCAATGTTTTGTTCCATTTAATTTTTCTGACAAAGTTTTTAATGAGATAATTTTGATAGTGTACTTGAAAAAATAAATATGCTCTTTTTTCTTCATTATGATTTTTTTCACAATGTTTTTCCTAATAAGGTTTTAACAGGTATATTTTTTGTGTAATGAATTTCCATAATCTAAAATGTATTTACTCTCAAAATAATACTCTTATATATGAGACTCCTGAAGAGATCTACAATAGATATTTTTCGATCATCATGTTACTACAGTTATCAAAGGTTGATAAATATTTTGCATGAAAACAATGTTATTTGAAAACATTAACGTACAAGACAAGAATGAATTGATACAAGAATTAAAATCAGAGGGAGCAGCTGTACTCTTTTTCATTCGATTAAGTTTTGTCCTACTGAATTTTCTTGACAAGATTTTAACTAGGCAGATATTTGTAATGTATAATTCAAGGGGAAGTGTTATAAATGATAAGTTTATTAGCGAATCACAATTGTATCCTTACAGCTCTAAAAATTATTACTATTCTATTCATAATCATTCCCTATAAGTATGGGATTTTGATTTTTAATAAAAGTTTATAACAAAATGTGATTATTTCTATGTTTATCATGAAGACAAAGATATTTTTCCAAAAAAATAAGATCATATATTCTGAATTCCCATGGTTAATGTGGAGTCTTCTTCTTCTTCTTTTAATATTTAATTGTTTTAGTTTGTCTAAGTAAAACTCGTGTCAATATTTGATTGGCAAAAAAGCAGGCAAGATAGAAAAATTAAGACAATGGATCTAAATTCATATGAACCAAACCAATGTAAGGTCCCGAAGGCTAATCCCACTTTCAAACAGCATAAAACTCTCAAATTATCTTATTCGAGTTTTGAAGTTTTCCCATTGTTGTCGATTTTTGTATCACGCAAGTGTACAGATTGTAACAAGTAATAAAGTAGGCTTATGAGTTCGAATATCGTTTCCACAATAACTACTATTTAACAATTGGTTCAATTATTCCTAACTTGAATTTGATCGAAAATAAATAAAATAGTTATTTTTCTTTTTGTAATTTTCTATTTTAAATATACTAAAATAAAAGTGATTTTTTATTTAATATGATGGTTTAAGTGCTATGATTTATGATTTTACCACATTTATCCCCGTAATCTCAATTACCAAGTTTTATACGATTGATTATGTTTATCCGATCGAATTCTTATAATTTATTTAATTTACCCATTTCTAATTCTCATTGAGCCTCTTTAAATAATTTAATTTCATATTTCTATATGAATTAATATTAGTTAAACGTAATTATTGTTATAATAATTCATGTAACGATCAAGTATCTCTATATTTTATACTAATTACCGACTTTTACTATGTAGTCTAAGAAAATAATCTGCATCTCTACATAATTATTGCTCACCAAATCAATGAATTAGTGACCAATTAATCCAAGCATTAAGAATAGAAGTAAAAGCAATACACAAAATAAATTGAGATTTAAATTTTTTTAATTAAAATTAAGGTCCAAAACTAGGTTATAATTATTTATCCTAACTAAATACTTAATTACACATCATGGGAGAATAAAAATACAAGAAGAAATTAAAGTACATCACTTGGTATTAAGGAAAAACGAGAAAAAGATGAAGATCTTACACCAAGATTCCGTCTTCTGTTTGTAAAATCTTGAAACTCTAGTTTTTTTTTATTGATTTCTTATTTTTTCCTCCTTTTGACTTGAATAATATATGTACAATGAATCGTTCGAACCTTAGCTTGAATATATGTCTAATAAAACTCCACGAGCCCCATTTAATTGTTGGACTATATTGTATTTATAGAACAATATTTATGCAAAAATCCTTGTTCAACTTGATTTCCACAAGAGAGTTTGAATTTGTTTCTATTAAAGAGTTTAAGAAATAGAAGGCAACAGTTCCTTTTTTCAATTAAACTCTGTTTCTCATGTGACTGTATTCCATCATCTTGTAATATTTGCAATTAAGCTGTCTTCATTCAACAGTAATAATAGCTTACTCGAGACAAGTTTCGATTATCAAACTTTTCAAATGCAGAATTTAACTCACGACATTATGATTTTTTACCAAATACTCCATTAATACTTCCAATTGATCTTTTTCAATCCGGCTAATCTTCAATTACTTCAAATCAACTCCAATTAAGTTCCAAACAACCTCTTCTCACATAAATTGTATCCAAGTTGAAATTTTCATACATTTAAAATAATTTACACAAATTAAGTATATAATTAAATAAAAATAGAAGCCAAGATAAGCACATAAAATGCACTTATCACCCATCATTTGGACCACATTCACCTTAAACTTGGACAATGCTTGCACATAACGAATTGAATGACAAATGTTATTAATACACAAAATGCAACAAGAATATTGAACTTGAACTTAATCATTACCTCTAACAAACGTTGAGAGAATGCCAATTATTAAAAGGGTAAATTAGGCCCGGCCTGGATACTTTAAAATTGATTAATGCACTTAACATTTTAACTTTTTCTACATGCGTATTAATTATGGTGTAATAAAGAAAGATATTCAATACCCCTCTTTCAATCTCTCCTTCCACTATCCCAATTCCTTATTTCTCAGTGCCTTCCTCTTCCTCAAACTCCCCATTGTAGCCCCTCTCCGTTCTCTCCCACTTGGATCCGTCGAAGATTACTCAGCTAGCACGGATCAACTAAGCTTTTCGGGCAACCGTCTCCACGAATTGAAGTCTTTCTAACAATAGGTCTAATAGTTGCTCATGTCTTCGTTTTCTGCATCTTTGTTGTAAGAAAATTGATAGATGATTTGAGGATGATTTTATTGGCAATTGGGGAATCATAATTATGATTTTAGCAGTTGTTTCGTGCTACATGTAAGTCTTGCAATTTTCATTTTAATGAATTTTATGTAAGTTTCTCTGGCTCGACTCTAATTCTCTGTCAGCTTATTCTCCCCATATTTCGAGCCCCAATGTCGATTCCCAGATCAACCATTGTTGGCTAAAATCATATGGTTGGTTATCATAGCCGATGACTTGTTCCAACATCTGAATCAGCTCCTACATAAAAAAAATTTGGGATTGAGTTTTGAAATTTTACAAACAAAAAAATAGGTATTTTCCATAGAAATACTAAATCATAGTATCCTAAGGACTTGTTTTGAAGATGCAGAAAGAGAAGCTGAGGAATTAACCAAATACTCTTGTTAAAAAGTTCAACCATTGCAATGGTGAAGACTCAAGAATGAGTTCGATAGAAGATGATGTTTGACAAAACAAGAAGCAAATAATAATTGAGCAAAAATGAAGAAGGTGAGAAAAAGGAGAATTTGGCCAGAAATCTTGATATAGAAAGTGACAAAAAAGTTAGTTGTTCACTATGAATTAAAAGAGCAAGTGAAGACGCTTCAAGAGGACACCAAACAGATAACAGGAATGAGCATTCAATCCGTTTTCATCACAAATTGTGGTGGTCCAGAAATGTTTATAAACACATATACATCTCCATTGGACCGACTGCATATTAACTGATTATGTATCAACTGATTACCAAATTGTTACTTTTTTTGAATTCATGTCAATTTTTTAGTATTTATCATTCTTTTCTATCACCTTTTTATATTGTTTTTTTTTTTTAATCTCTGTCACTTTTGTAGTGACAAATATCACTTTGTAATAAAAGCGATATTAAAAGTGACATTACACTTAATTTTTTATTAAAAAGTGATACAATGCCACTTATTAAAAAGTGATACAATTCACCCAAAAAAGTGATTGGTGTTTTGTCACTTTTTTTAGTTTTTATCATTTTTTAAAGAAATAATATGTTATATTTTCCTAATATAATTAGCATGTGGATTGGCATGGACATGTTGATTATTTTAAGAATATGATTACTGGTACTGCACAAATTGATGGTGCTACTTTGTTATTTATCACTTTTTTGAGTTTGTATCACTTTTTGAGAATGTGTCATTTTTTTTTTAGTTTTGTCATTTTTTTTTGAGTTTGTGTCACTTTTTGAAATTTTTATAGAATTTTACACAGTATTTTACACAATATTTTTTACTTCCTAAAAACATTTCATATGATTTTTCAAAACATCCATAATTTTAAAGGTAACCATCTTAAAAATGATCAAAAGGCCTCCAAAAATTATCTATAAATAGGGCAATTTGAACAACCGAAAAGAGGGAGAGAAAAAAGAGTTTTTGGAAGATATAAGTTTAAAAAAAAAAAAACCAAAAGTCACAAAATAGTTAAGATTCGTCCTTCCACTCTTAAAAGGCCGTCTTGAATCAAGACAAAACTATAAGTTGACACTTTTGAAAATTTTAACATGCTCCAATTGAAGTGCATTTTCCGGCCAATTATAGCACGGGAAAGCACATCCGCTTTCTTTTCACAAAAATTAAATAAAAAATACACCAAAAAATCCTTCAAAAAGGTAGGCAAAAACCCTGCCAAAATTTCGACTTGAAACATTGTTGCTAGCTTTATAAAATAATTTTTATTTTTGAGGTCAACAGACTTGATGACCACATTTTCAGTACTTTCCATATAGAAGTACTAAAATAGTTGGATAAAAATTAAATTAGCTTTTCCAATTCTTATAAATGGATTTCAAATCTCCGTTTGAAATTGTTTCCATTATGCATGCAATCTATTGAGTTTTCATTAAGCTTGGATGATATAATTCATGGAATTGTACATTAGATTTTTATAAGATGGTTGTTTCGATCATACAGCTGAAGCATTTTTATTGTTTTTATATTGTCATATTTTATTATTTCGTGGATGTCATTAAATTAGTTATTATGCATTTATATAATTATTTGGACTTTATCTGTTGAGAAAATGATGATAATTTTTTTTTCACATATTATGGATACATGCTGTACACTAAAATATTTATTTAAATTATCACGACTCCTAAAGGAGAAATGCAAGAATGTTAATTAACACCAATATAATATCACATTATGCAAATTTGATAGAAGAGTCAATATTATGTTACTTAATTCCTTTTATTTTGTACCCCACGAATATTAATTGTAACGATCTGGTTTCTGTGTCCAAATCGTTAACTTAAGTATCGTTCATTTTGGAAGAATTTGAATCCGTTTTACTTCTCATGGATTTTCTATCGTGTCTCCAAAATTTGACTACTTGACATTTCCCTTAAGAATAACTTAAATTGAATCCTGGTATCAATTAGGCAAATCTGGTATCAGGATTCAACTTAAATCGTTTTTAAGGGAAATGTTAAGGATTCAAATCCTGGTGAAGCGATAGAAATTCGTGAGTGGTAAGATGAGTTCAGGCCCTCTCAGAATGGACAGTACGTAAATTAACGGTTTGATCACAAAAACTGAATCATTACATTACTATACTTGGATCAAAAACTGTATGGAACCTGAAAGTTTACTGTTTACCATCTTGAAGATATTATTTGCCTGCATTTTTGGTCAATAATGAATCAAATAATTTTTGAGAATATTTGTTGAAATATCAAAAGATTTTTCAATGTAATGAATCATCATGCTTTAATTGTTCTGAAGATATGTATGCCAGTAGACATTCGCTAGTTGAAATCGAGACTGAATTCCTCGTATTTTTGGAAATTAAATGGGATGTTACGGGTCCTGTCACTCTTCATGTTGACCATCTAAATATTATTTCTATGTAATAGATACATCGATTAGATCTTTGCATGTTGTTATTATATATTCACAATCCGAAGTTTGTGAGATTGTTTGCTCAAATTTTTAATTAAGAGCATAATGTTTAGATTGTACAATCATAAATGGTATGTCTTGTTAATGTTAATGAGCCTAAATCTCAAACTTTTAATAAATGTTAATTGGAACAACGATAAATGGGGTTAGTACTATTATTTGTTAAACTTCCCAATTAATTTTTAAACAATTGTTTTTGAGAACATAGTTCTTCCCATTTCTATCTAGAGAATGCTATTGCAGTGAAACTTATGCGCATCATGTCTCAATATCAAAATTCTTCGATTATAGTTGACTTATTGCCATAGCGTAATATTTACTATTTAATGATTTTTGATAGTGCATTATATATACAATTGTTCTAAGACAATGCACTGAAATTGACATTAAAGAATTCTAAGAATATGTATTTAATTTGAAGCCTTACAAAATATCTTAAGCTCTGTTGGTAATATTTTATGACGTGATTTGCCGACCGTCTTTTTCATTCGACAACTTTCTCAACACTAGGAGAGAAATCAAGAGGCTGTAAATAATAAAAATTATGAATCTTTATGTTACATGGATCTTTGCACAAGATAATTCATTTAGATACATTTACAGATCAAATAGATTAACAATGTCCAATAAACCAATTTTAAATATTTCAACTCGAAGTGACGTCATTAACATTATATTTGATAAGTCTATGATACGTCAAAGTGTGATGACATTAGATTTTAAAACAAAATTCTCAAAAAAAAAAAAAAAACCTAATAAAATGGAACAAATAGTAAATATGATCATCTTAAAAATTATAATATTAGGATATAGTTGTTAAAGTTTCTAAAAAGTGTTTTCTCATTATGAATAAGTTATAAAAATATATCTTTAAAATAAATCAAGAAAAATATGTATTTAGCTTATGTTTAGTACCAATTCTTTAAAATTGATTTTTCTTCAAACTCATTTTTCAACCTCCCAAGCTTTCAATAAAATAATTTTACACATAGAGCGCAACATTTTATTTTTTAACTTTTTAATCACACATATTTCAAAAACATCACTTTTCACTAAACCATTATTTGGTGTATCTAAAAATCAATTTTTATTATAATTTGATAAAAGTTTATGAAATGAGTGATTGAAAAGTTGTGAATTCTATAAAAATATTTGGTTAAAATTAATTTTTGACTTTGACTTGAATTTTAATATACAATTTAAACTATACCAAGGATAAAATCTATTTTTCAAAAACACTACGTTAAACATGCCTTAATCATATTTTATTGACAAATCACATTTAATTTTATTTATAACAGCATACGAAAATGACTTATTAATACAATTCACAAGTCAGAATGTATTAAAACTTCTATTAAAAATTAAATAAAAGAGACTTAAATAAAAACATAATTAAAAAAAAAAAAAACTTTTGAACACAATCGAACATTCTATTAAGCACGAAGAAATTATTTAAAGTGAAAAAAAATTATGAAAAGTTTGTGATTAAGAAGTAGAAAAAATATAGATTCACATTTAAAATTATTTCATTAAAATAATATATAATTAATTATAAATGAATTTATTGAAAAATATTTTCAAACAAATTATGCCAAACAAAGGCTAAAATAATTTGTCATCACAGGGTTAATTGTCTAAATGGTTACTAAACTTTTCTTGAAATTCCCACGGACTTAAAAGCTATCTCCGTTAGTCATTTAATTTTGAAAATTGATACATCATTATTACTGCATAAACGATGTTTGCAAAATTAGAATGACTTACCGCTTACGTGGCATGTCATTGTAATAAAAAGATGTCAAATCACAAAGGTACATCCTAAGTGGACAAGTTATTGCCGCCTAAAAAAAAAAACACGTTTTTTTACAAAAAAAAACCTTTGTGATTGACATCTTTTTATGGACGAGCAATTTATCCACTTGGGATGCACATTTATAATTTGACATCTTTTTATTACAATAATGTGCCACGTAAATCATGCCATTAGACATTTCATCATACATCTTTAAATGTGATACCAATTTTTAAAGTTATGGTCATAATGTGAGTAGTTTTTAAGTTCAAACTTTAAGAAAAATAAAATAAATAAAAAACAAGAAATCTCTGGAGCAAAAATATCGAGCAAATTAGAAAAATCAAGCACAGGAAAATAGTAGTGGAAATATCAACTTCGTGGGCGGCAGCGAATGATACAACCACTCCTTCACTCTCCCTCCCCCTTCTTTACTCTCTTTAACAGAATTTCAAAATCCAGAATCTTGAAAATGCTACTGTACAGCCCTTCAATTTCTACAACTGAAACCTCATTTCTTAAGACCCACAAAATCAAATCCTTATACGCACAACCACAACCACAACCACAATCACCGATCTTCACTATGAAAGCAACTGAGGGTGTAACAAGAAGAACAGCGCCACCTCGACCTCCAATGTCAGCCGTGGAAGCCCGAGTCTCCCTTGTCCTCGCTCTCGCTTCCCAAACTTTGTCTCTTTCTCAGCGCCGTAAGCAAATATAGCATGTTTTTACTATTTTAAACCCCCCCCCCCCCCCCCCCCCAACATGAATTATTGCACTAGAAGGGTCTGATTGTTCTTTTTAAATTTTTCGGGTTATTATTGTTAGTTTTGACTGATTTGGCAAGTGAGACCGTGAAATATATAGCTCCGAATAGCAAATTTGAGAGCCGGAACTTTGAAGAAGCCTTGATGTCCGGTATTAATTATATTATTACTGCTTGACAATTGCTAGTTTTATTGTTAATGGAGATCTTTATTTCTCATCTAATTATTTTGTTTTCTGGTTTTGGTTATTTGTTGAAGTTCCTGATCTCGAGACAGTGGAATTTAAAATTCTGAGTCGTAATGATCGGTATGAGATAAGAGAAGTCGAGGTATTCTTTTATCATTCTGTCCAGTTACCATCTATCTGTTATTTTGTGAAAGTTTTTAGGTCCAGTTTCGTTGCGTTTTTACATCCATAACTCAATGTTTCTTGAAAGATATGCACATGCAACTAGTATTTAGTGTAAAAGTAACTGAATGTAGAGAAGTATACCAGCAATTTTGCTCCATTTGGCAATGCCATTTTGGTCCCAAATTGTTTGCAAGTGTGTTCATTTGGTGGCAGAAGTAGCCTTGTAGAGAAATTAGATGTATTGTCGAATATGTGGCAGTTTTATATTAATAATGGGGTTGTAGACAAAGATCAATTCTAAAAGTTGAATGTTGCCTTAATATTTGCAGTGATAAAGTCCTAAAATACATACTAAAGTGTCTGAGAAGTGACACTAACTGGAAGTACCAATTTATTATGACAATCAGATGTATTCTAAAAGCGAGACTTACTCTTTTTTGCTAGAGACCAAAAGTGGGATTTTGGATACTGAGTATAACTGCAACTCTCTCCATATAACTGGTTTCAAATTAGTGCAACTCTGGAACCATGACTTTGATCATGGGTGGAGCCAGGAATATAATTCAGTGGGGGCATGACTTAGTTATAAATAATAATTTTAGAACAAAA
>CAIGRN010000937.1:0-17128 GCA_903798345.1 Fraxinus anomala | reverse complement strand
AATGTAAGTTTGGCTCCTGGCTCTTTGATAGTGCTCGCCCATAAGGAGAAAGAAATCACAAATGCTTTAGAGGGAGCTGGTGTTCAACCATCGGAAGCTGAAGTTGCTCATGAAGTGGCCTTGATGTCCCAAACTAATATGTATAGACCAGGAATTGACGTTACTCAGGCTGAGCTTGTTCCCCATTTGAATTGGAGAAGACAAGAGAGGACTGAGATGGTTGGAGCTTGGAAGGCCAGAGTTTACGACATGCTTCATGTAATGGTAAGCGTGAAGTCAAGGAGAGTTCCTGGTGCTATGACTGATGAGGAGCTCTTTTCAGGGAATGATGATGATAGAATTGCGAAAGGGGGTGAACATGATGAGTATGATGATGTCTTGACTGCTGATGAAAGAATGCAGTTAGATTCTGCTCTTCGCATGGGAAACTCTGATGATCTTGGTGAGGATGAGGAGCCCAAGGTTATTGATTGCCGCGAAAATTATGATAGGGGTTCATATGAAAGTTGTGAATCCAATGGCGTGACAAAAGAGAATAAAAGTTGGTTTGGCTGGAATAAAAAAGGTTCAAAGAACTCTGGAGATGATCCTGAGGATTCAAAGATTCTGAAGAAGTTCTCAAAGTTGGCACCTGATGATAGCAAGCAGCGACACAATGACAGCCACAGATCATCATCTGAGTTTCCTAGGGAAGATACTGGTGACCTTAAAAAGTCCAAAGATAAAAGCAGCAAGAAGAAAAATAAGAAAGGGGCTGCAAGTGAGCCGAAAAGTGAAAGTGAGTATAAGAAAGGTCTAAGACCTGTTGTATGGTTGACACATGATTTCCCTTTGAAAACAGAAGAACTATTGCCTTTGCTTGACATACTGGCTAACAAGGTAAAAGCTGTCAGGAGACTGAGGGAGCTTTTGACAACTAAACTTCCTCCTGTAACCTTTCCTGTCAAGGTGCTTATTGCTTCTCTTCTTTGTTGCTGCTTGTTATTTTTCTGTTCGTCGGTTCATTATGGTATCTAATATTCTGTTCTTAATATGATATTACCGTCTTATGTGCATAAGCTCTCATCTCTATTGCTTTCTTTTATATCTGCAACTGGCCTATGCTTATGTTTTGCTTTTGTTGTGTACTTGATAATCTGATGAAGTTGTTTGGTCATCCTGTGGATTTTGATTTAATGTTTTATTTCCATGTTCTTGTTGAGTAGAATTTCATGCAAAGCACTAACTCCTAAGTCCATGACGTACAAGTCCTTATAACTAATTACAATTAGTTTTACTAACTGATTACTAAAATTTCATGTTCTCTCATCTGAAATTTGAGTTACGACGTATTTTTTCTTTCCCTACTGTAAAATTCATGTAAACAATCTTAGAGAATTCTAAAACTTTAGGGGTATTTACATAAGTAGCCAAAATCAGTAGTAGAATTGAAATATGTCCAATTTTGAAATTTTCCAAAGAATGGCCGTTTTTGGATACAATGTCATTTATACCCTTTTCTATACATTTGTTCAATGTAAATAGGGAAAAGTGCATCCAGAGTCACTAAATGGGTCCCGATCCTCTCATATTTGGTAGCGCCCTAACGTTACAGTTGAAGGACTTTTGGACAATTTCCATCCAAAAGTAAGTTAATTCAACTATTGACTCAAATGTGACCATTTTTAAGAAGGACAATAGTGACTCTTCACATTTTCCCACTTAAACGATTAAATAATTAAAAACGAAGAGCAATAAAAAACAAAGAAAAAGGAAGATAATTAAAAAAAAGAAAAAGAAAAGAAGGTAAACTATTCAGCTTCCTCATCCCCACCCACCATAATCACCGCTGACAACTAAACCCACATTCAAAACCACCGCTGACAATTACAACCACAAAACTCAAAAAATCACTGCAAACAAAACAGCAGTGACAGCCTCCGATTCGACTACGATCCATCCTTGGCAGTAGTGGTGTAATACTAGTTCAACAAACAGAAAAATAAACCCAAATCTGAGATGGACAATTTCACGATAATCTCATACTCTAAACAGTTTCATAGATATTTAATTTCCTTTGATTTTGCAACCCGAACAGTGGGGATCTCCATGGTGGGATCTCCCACGGTCTGGTAGATCTCCCTCCTGTTAATACAAAATCAAGGGGGGTGAAAACCCCCGAGTTCTGTACTTAAATCACCTCGAGAAGGCTCATAACTGCTGGAAATTAGTATTAAAAATTGGGTATTTCAGGATGTTGGTATTATCTGCAGAGAAGTGTAAGAAAGGTGAAGGTTGGACACTTGAATAGCTGTATGGAAGTAATAGCGTCAAGTGACATTGATACAAGTGGAGATCGCTAGAGAATTCATATTTCGTTGCACTTGGGGGTCCTACCCATACTTATAATCAGATTATATCTAGTGCAATAACATCCAATTTCAACACTATGACTAAAACCAGAAAACCAAAATCGCAACAATGAATTCCACCTAAAAGCACATCCTTGACCATCATCGTATTCCCAAGGGAGATTGAATAATTTTATCATCAAAGTCGTAAAAATCCATACATGACATACATCACATCATCTTCTAATAATATAATTAAAATGCTGAACTGAAATTAATTAATAGACGCGCATAGTTATTATAGCCCGCTTCAATGTGGATTGAACCTGATTTCTGTAAGAAAATGTCTTAACAGTCTACAATATGGATTTAACCTGATTCCACGTGTTTGTACCTTTTTGCAATATTTGCATTATGTGTGCTTCATTAGTTCTTCACAGCAAAGAAGGATCTGCTAAAAAATCTTTGGTTGCTTCAGTTATAATTCATGTATACTATCATCTTAATTTCAAAGCAAATCCAAATATATTAAATCCTGTGTCAAGAGCAGGACAAAAAGGGAAAAACAAAATAGGTCTCGGGTCAAAATTAAAGACTGCCAATATTTTCAACCAATGGCAATATCTCAAGCAGTCTTGCATTTTGGGCATGATTCTCTCCTTTATGCGTAAAAATTGATCCATGCCTTACAAGTCATCACCTCAACTTCAAATGGGCATGTGAAGGATTTACTTTGCTGGCTCAATTCTCATTGTTTTCTTGTATCTTGTGGTGCTACACTGACACATGAATGGGGTACTACACAGATTGCCATCCCGATTGTCCCAACTATACGGGTTCTGGTAACATTTACAAAGTTTGAGGAGCTTCAGCCAACAGAGGAGTTCTCTACCCCTCTTTCAAGTCCTGCGCATTTCCAAGATGCAAAGTCAAAGGAGTCGGATGGTTTTACATCATGGATTTCATGGATGAGAGGAAATGGCGGAGCTCAATCAAGTGATAGTGAAAGTCGCAGCTTTCGAGATGAGATCGACCCTTTCCACATACCATCTGACTATGCATGGGTTGATGCCAATGAGAAAAAACGTAGAATGAAGGCTAAGAAAGCAAAAAGCAAGAAACATAAAAAACACGCTACAGCCAGAAATCAAGATAATGCAAGACAGTTGAGCGAGGATATTGAGGAATAATGGCGATGAAAGATTAAGGTCAGCTGAAGCTCATGGTTGGCAGCATCTAAATCCTCTCAAAGTTAAAGAGGTAAAAGCTTGACCTTCTATCTCTGACCTTTGTATTTCCTAGTGGTATAATAGAAGGCCGGGATGTTCTGGATGGCTTCATTCGTAGTATTTTAAGGATGTTTTATCTTCTTCAATTGTTGTATCCTTGTTATTTGATGTGGGAACTGAAACACGATCAATTTTTCATAGGCCCGTTTCAAATAGGATTGAAATGGCTTAGAAACCATACGCTGTCCCGTTGATTATATGTTTGGTACGGTTGATTGAATAGTACTGGACATAATTAAGGAAGAAATAGAAGTTAAAAAGTGTTTTGTCTCATTCATGCAGCCTTGTTGTGTATCATATATTAAGGAAGAATAGAAGTTAAAAAGTGGTATGGTCATTCGTGCAGCTGTGTGTAGCGAACATGCTCTCAATGTTAAAAACCTGGAAGAAATTATCATTGCAGAGTAAGATGTGAATCCGAACAGCTGAAACAAAGAAATTTTGGCAAGTTCGTTTGGGGTCTCTTTGAATTTGGATTTGGGGACAAGATTAGTGATCAGGTTGCTGAAGCTTAACGTTGTGTCCATTTCGGTCTAATATCAAAACTGGTTCATTTTGAATGTTAATAAACCTTAAACAGTGTCAACTAAAGAGGCTTATGTGAGTCCTGCAATTTCAGTTGAACATGTTAGAAGAGACAAGAACCTATAAAACTTTCATGTTATAGTTGTTTTAGATTTTATTATTGATGATGTAGCAATTAATAAAATGCAATATTAGAAAAGGACCGGTTTAATTTGGGTTAGTTGTCATATAATTTCCATTTTGCATAGTATTATGCGTTGAAACCTAAAAGGTAATAAATAAATTTATTTATTTAGGACACATTTAGCCCATGTTTTGCCGTTGTCTCCATTAAAAATGCATTTTGGGAGAAAATGTAATTTTGAATAGTAATATTTTGAAGAATGTGTAGTTAAAAAATAAGGATTTTTTTTTTTTGGTTACGTGTAATATTATTTTATTGAAGAATGTGGTTGAAAATAATAAAGAAAAAAATTTATTTTTGGAGAGTAGATAAAAATCAATTATTTAATAAATTTTGATAAAAATTATAAAATGTGATTGAAAAATAGATAAATTTCATAAATATGAAATTAAAATTAATAGTTGATTTTAATTTAAGTTTTTATCAATTCTTTTAAACAAAATGAAATGGGTAATTAGTACTTTTGGACCATAAAGCCAGCATAGCCAGATGGGAGTTCAAAGTCTCTATCGTCGCTTGTTACATCTGCTCTGTTAATTATGTTGCTCGTCTTTCTTTTAGCTCCCTTTGTTGGTTTTCCTATTTTATGACTATATTGGTACGAGGCCAAGTTTTATCACACGAGTTTCTTCCAAACCGTTGACATGAGAAACACATTTGCAGTTTCATGATAAAAATGAATCATGCTACTTGTACAATATTGATTAACAATGTCACACTTGACAGTATCACATTCATCCATGTTAAAAACTATTTTTTAAATCAACGGCACAAATTTTGACGCCTCCAAAATTGTAAACAATGATTGTTAACAAGTTGTACAGATAGTTTAATTTGATAAGAATATCAAGCACTGTCAATTAAATAGTTTCACCAGTTTTTAAAGAATATTGACAGTGAGCTTGGGAATTCACATCAGAGGGCAAAGAGGACACGCACTCTCAATTAGACAGGTATCTTCAGCTAGAGTTCGACACACACATAAACCCTTAAAATTTGAAGCTGATCGACTGCCCGATTGGAGGGCTAGTTAAACTCGTCATGTAAAGACCTTCTAAAGTGTCGTGTCGTGCTGAAGCATTTGACTCTGCACACAACTAACCAGGATTCCCTGGTGTCACACTTGCCTTCTTTGACCTCCATAGGCTGTTGTCTCGGCTCCTTAACCAGACCTGATGCGATCGAACTAGCAAGGCTATATTTGCAATAATTTCAACTAGTAACCTCATTATTATTCTCTCCCCCAACACTTGTAGATCTGTCCACTTATGGCCTTTGGGTTATTATTCATGGTGGTTTTGCTATTACATGCAATAGTGTTCAATCTACTGATAACAACAATTCTGCATCTAACCGTTGCAATTGAATTCAGTATAGGAAATATTCCAATTTCCAAGAACATTTCAACTCAAAATCTTATGAATTCACCATTGGAAGAGAGGACAAGTTGAATCCAGATAAACTTGCACTCTGTTGTCCCTCATAACCCAACACTTTTTGCCTTCAACCTGTAGTCAGATACAAACTCCCTTTAGTAGAAAATAACAAACGAATGAATTCGCCTTGAGCAATTTAGAAAAACTGCACCAGCAATGCATTCCCGGAATCCACTGGAAATCACAAACATAGGAAAACAAAATAGTATTTCAATTCAGAAGTCCAAAGATAAAGATTCATTGGTCCCACAACACTGTCACAGTTCTGCAAATCGTATTAATTTAAAATGACATAGATTACAAAATTCAGACATAGTTGGACAAATCTTAAGCTAATCACTGCCCCTTGGAGAACTATCATCAATAGGACTCCCATTGTCCCTAGGGCTAATGCTGTAGCTGCGACCATTTTCTTCAACAGGACTTCTCTCATTGGGTCTTTGATCCTGTGCTACATCATCCTTTGGGCTCCCGATCCTTTCATTTGGACTCGAGTCATACTCTAACTCGTTGGCTTCCCTACCGTCACTCAGGGATGGTGAAACCCTCTCCCTCGAATTTCTCACAGGCGTTGGGCTGTGCTTCTTTCCCTTGGATGGGAGTGGTGAGGCACTCCTTGATCTTTCTCCATGCTCGATGCTACGCTCCCTCTTCAGAGGTGACCTGGATCGGCTGCAAAGAAAAAGCTCACATGCTGATCCTATGTCTATTGCCCCATGATTCAGGGTTAGCATAATATATGAAGGACTAGACATATTTTAACAACTTCATCGAAACCAAGCCCACTTAGCTAGGAAATTTGAAAAGGGAGGGAAATATAAGAGTATAATATTGTTCCAGCTAAGAGATAAATATAAAAAATATTTAAGAAAGGGGCAATGGAGGAAGGTGTGAACCTATGGCTAGGACTCCGGCTATAGCTACGGCGTCGGATTCTGCCATGATGAGGAGAAGGTGAGCGGGAGTAACTCCGTCTACGTCTGTGCCACAAAACTATTTGTTACATAAGGAATATTGAAATTCTTGCAACGAAGATACCAAAGAAGACCACAAGGTCATCTAGACCGTACCCAATTTTCTTGGGACTATTTCGACAGTTTTTTTCCATATGATCCCGCTCTCCACAGCGATAACACTTGTTCTTCCAGTCTCCTGCCTTGCAGTCTCGAGCCCAGTGTCCTTCATTTCCACAGTTGAAGCAGCGTCCTGTTCCTGGTGTAGGGCCTCTGCCAAGATATTCACGCGAGCTGCCTGGACCACGTGGAACCTAAATTACAAGTCAAAACCCCATTCAGTGTATGCACCACGCAGATTTCATGCCCTCAAAACATGGGAGAACAAAACTTTTTTTTATCAAGATGAAATTTCCACAACCATGTCCAAATGAATATTGCACAAGAAACACAGCAGCATATTAAAAAAACTAAATAATAACAGTGCCACATATATGTATAATGTTGTATAACTTGCCAATAACCCTTGAATAAAACTTCACTTCCTAGTATAAACTTCTCATGTTTTTCATAAATCAAGTATACTATGAAGTAGGCACGTCATTCGACATCGAACACACGAATACGTATAAATGATAAAATTCATATATGAAACTATGTCCATGATCAAGTGAGAAAAGGCATAAACCCTGAAACTTACACCCTTCGCATGTTCAACTATAATGCGACTCCCATCAACTTCCCGCCCATTTAAGCCATACCGTGCATCATCAGCATCTCGAGGATCACTAAATTCCTATGATCAGGATAAGACCAAAAGAGGAAGAGAAGATTGCATCCACAAATACATAAAACAAACATGAGATTAAATTCTTGCAATGTAATGTAAACAAATAAAGAGCAGAAATGTGTACCACAAATGCATAGTCACGCTTCATATCTACATCACGTACTCTGCGTAAACGGATGCCAGAAACAATAAGGCCATCAAGACAATAGAATCAAATGGTTGATACTTCGTCATCTCAAAGATGAACTAAACACCAGTTTTTGGTTGTTGGGCATTTCCATCAAAAACACACAATAACACTATCAAAAGAATAGCCAAAGTCGCTTAGACACTCTGCACAAATATCAACCACCAAGAACACCTTTCACCAGACCTCCAGGTTGGCTAAAAATCCCAGAGACCTTCAGAAAGATCAGGTTAAAATTATTTAGACACGAGGACATTTTTCTTTGATTTTGAACATAGAAGTTAAAATTATTAATGTCAGAATAAAAGTTGTTGTAATGGCACTTATTTCCCAACAACACCTTGATGTAGGCTCATCCAAGGACAGAGACCACAGCCAACTAGACAAGGGCTAAAGATAGCAAAGAGTTGCATCTAAATCAAAAACCAGGAACTCACATATACAACACAGAGTACTTGCAGTAAAGCACAGTAACAACCTCGTTGAGCACAAACAAAAATTATCAAATAAGTAAGTCTACGCTTACTTAATTACCTCCCATATCTGCGAAAGACGTCCTCTAGATCACGAGACCGGGTTCTTGAAGATAAATGGCCAACATAGAGACGTGTTGTGTCACCATAGCGGTCGTCATGACGCGGCATTTTTACTTATTATTCTCTGAAACAGACAAGAAAAAAGTCCAGTTTCATCTAACACCTGCCAAATGCATGCATTGACAAGAAATCAAAGCATGAGTGCAGCGCATTTAAATACATGAATACCCATGTGAACAAGGGGGTAAAACGAATTTTCCAATGCCCCAGCTTGTGAACAAACAATTATGCAAATTAAGCTCTAAAATTCCTGACTTAATAAACGTACAATTTAGTATAAATTTATTCAACTAAAATCAACGGAAATTAATCCCAAACTGCATAAATCCATCAGCTTCCCCTTATTATTAACAGCGTATCAGAGAAACAATACTCCATATTTATGAATTAAGCTAAAAGTGGAAAATGAACGAAAATTAAAAGCAAGTTTATGCACTCGACGGGATGTTCTGATATAAAATTATGGTATTAACCCTCTTTGGATACTCAATCGAGCTGAATTCTCAAGAAGGAATAAATTAATGCAAAAGCACACAAAATTGGAAAATCTGTATGCATGTGAAAACCTAGACCTACAGGCAAACTTTCGAGACGATAAAAGGAAGAATCGAGTAATATAAGATCAAATTAACGGGTGAAATTGAGAGAGAAAGCCGTACCTGATCCGATGTAACAACCCTAGACTGACTTTCGGGTCACATGCAGAAGAGGTGAGAAATGAGTGTCTTTTTGGGAAATTTGGCCTAATAGCCGGGCTGGATAAAATGTTCGAAAAAATGGTCTTTGACCAACATTGATAAAAAAAGGGGAAAAAAATCAAGATATTTTAATTGATCAAATGACAAAATTATCTTTTAATTAATAGTAAAATATTCATCCAATTTCCCTCATTTTCACCTCCTTCTTTCTTCTTCAATTTTACTGCGAAATCATTTTCTCTAAATTGAAAACTAACATCTACTTCTTTACCTCAATTTCTTGTGCATTTCAAGATTACAAAAAATTTCTTCTTCGATTCAGGTTTATTTCACACTACTTCATTCCTATTTGTTACAAATTGGTATAGTAAAAATGTAATTTTTCCTTCAATTTTTTTATTTTGAAATGTGATTTTGTACTTCAATTGGAGTAGAAATAACATGAAAAGTATTAAAAAATGGATTATTTATGATTTCATAGTGTTTTTTTTTTTTTTCAAACATTGATGAATTTTTTATACAATTGGAATTTTGAAGATAATGGGTTAATGAGGAATTCATTTAATAACATTGTTATAAATAAAAATTGTGTTAATAACATTATAAAGAAATTACTAATAAAACTTATCAATAAAGTCCCTTTGTTGTTTTGATATCAATTGTAAATACGTGATGTAGTGGATTAGGTATTTTGTTTCTCATATTATTTCTCTTTTAGCCGTAAATTTGAGTTTTTTTATGTTTATTTTGTATTCCTTGTTGCAGTAATAGCAGTTATTGTAGTAGGAATTCAAATTATTGAAGTTTACTAATTTGGAGAGGGTGTTTGGAGGGTGTTGGAGTTAAGTTATTACATTTTATAGAGAAGATATGTACATGGATGTCTGGATGCAAATTAATGATCGAATTTTTGGAGGAAATATTGAAAGTCATTAAAAGTGAGAAATGTAAAAGCATTGCTGCAGTATCTTCTCGTTCGAATGAAAAACAAAGACCAGATTTATCAGTGGCAGGAAAATCCTACCTCTAACCGCTTAAGCAAAGAAACAACACCTCTTTTTTGTGGGGAAACACAACACTACAAGATATAGACATTGAGATTTTGATCTTTCAATACCGTCGATTTCTAAATTCTAAATTTATATTTTGTTCTTTGTTTTTTCTGAGAGTTTTTGTTTATTTTCTTGGCATTAGCTCATTAAAGATTGATTAATTTTCAGACATTTGCTACAATATTATATGTGTTAGTTGGATATTCTAATGCTTCAACATTGGTAGGCCCATTGTTGATGTTGACAAAGAAGTTGGAGTTGATGCTATTTCTTTTTATTGATGTCAATAGATTTGATTCGGTCATTTCAAATTTTAGTTTCTTTTATTCAATATCTTTCTATTATTACTCATTTAAGATGGATTATTTTAAGGTGTATATCAGGTGCTCATTGATTACGATACAAGTGTCATTACAAAACTTATAAGCTTCCATGAGAACGACATAAATGACGTTATTGGACATATAAGGATCCATGAGAACGACACGAGTGCCGTTATTGAAATGAAAACGTTCTTGAGAACAACACTAGTGTCGTTATCGACTTATAAGAGTCTAATATATCATTTCAATAATTCTTTATCACATGTCATTTGCTTGAGGTTGTTCTGTTGGAAACAAATCAAAATATAAGAGAAAATAATAAAACAACACAAGTGTTGTTACTTAGAAGAAAATGACCATTGTACCGTTCTATTTATAAACACGATTATAAACAGCAACTGAAATAAAAAAGGCCCTTGCCGTTTTATCTATAAACACGAGAACAGTTGTTGTAACGTTTTGAGATGAGAACGTCTATTAAAACGGCATAATTATCATTATGTTTGTAAATGTGTTCATGAGAATGGTACTTGTGCCGTTACTGAGATGAGAACGTCTATTATAACAGTATAACTATCATTATCTTTGTAAATAAACTTGTCCATTAGAACAACACTTGTGCTGTTATTGAATTGAAAGGTTCTAAAAGAATGGTACAAGTGCCGTTTATAGAATGAAAATGTCCTTAAGAATGGCACGTGTATCATTACTGAGATGAAAAGTTCTAAAAGAACGAAACAAGTGTCGTTATCGAAATATGACTTGTCCATGAAAACGACACTTGTGTCGTTACTATGAAGAAAATGACAATTTCTATCCATAAACACGACTATAAGCATACACGACCCATCCATTCCTCGAGAATCAATAAGTTGAACTCATTTCATTTGCAAAATGAACATGCCGTCTACAAAAGTTGAGATATGTACTCATTAATTATATTTCCTAACGGATCAATACAATGACTTGTGATTTCACCAACTCGATATCATATAATCTATGTCACTTCAATCGTTTTTTGTCACGTAATCAACCTTTCTAATTTTCTTAAATTAGGGGATTTAATGTATGAGGTTGTTGCATTGGAAAATAGGCAAAATATTGGAGAAATCAACAGAAGGCATAAGACAGTTTAACAATACTTGTGTCGTTATGTCTATAAACACGAGTACAAGCAGCCTCGACCCATTCATGCCCCAAGAACCAATAAGTTAAACTCATTTTAGTTGCAAGATGTATATTCCATTTACAAAAGTTGAGATATGTGCTCATTAATTACATTTTCTAATGAATCAATATAATGACTTGTGATTTCACTAACTAGATATCATATAATCTATGTATTTTTGTCATGTGATCAACCTTTCTATCTTTCTTAATTAGGAGATCCAATGTATGAGATCTTTGCATTGGAAAAAGAGCAAAATATTGAAAAAATCAATAGAACGACACAAGGGCCGTTAAACGACACCTGTGTCGTTTTGTCTATAAAGACGAGTATAAGCAGTCACGAACCATCCATGCCCCGAGAACCAATAAGTGGAACTCATTGTAGTTGCAAGATGGACATGTCATTTACAAAAGTTGAGATATGTTCTCATTAATTATATTTTCTAATGAATCAATATAATAACTTGTGATTTTCACCAAATCGATATCATATACTCTATGTAACTTCAACCATTCTTTGTCATGTGATCAACCTTTTTGATTTTCTTAAATTAGGGAATCCAATGTATGAGGTCGTTGCGTTGGAAAATAAGCAAAATATTAGAGAAATCAATAGAACGGCACGAAGGCCGTTAAACTACACCGATTCCGTTCTGTTTATAAACACGAATATAAGCAGCCACGGCCCATCCATTCCTAAAGTACCAATAAATTGAACTCATTTCTGTTGTAAGATAGACATGCTATTTACAAAAGTTGAGAATGTGCTCATTAATTATATTTTCTAACGAATCAATACAATGACAATGACTTGTGATTTCACCAACTCGATATATCTTCAACCGTTCTTTGTCACGTGATCAACCTTTCTGAATTTTTCTAATCAGAGGATCCAATGGTTGAGATTGTAGCATTGCAAAAGAAGCAAAATATTAGAGAAATCAAAACACAAATGTCGTTAAACGACATTTTTACCGTTCTGCCTATACGCATGAGTATAAGCTACCACGACCCATCCATGCCTCGAGAACCAATAAGTTGAATTCATTTTAGTTGCAAGATGGACATTCCATTTATAAAAGTTGAGAGACGTGTTCATTAATTATATTTTCCAACGAATCAAAACATTGACTTGTGACTTCACCAACTCGATATCGTATAATTCAATACAATTCAACCGCTCTATGTCACATGATCAACATTTTTAACTTTCTTAAAGTCAGGGGATCCAATATTTGAGGTCGTTACGTTGAAAAAGAAGTAAAATATTGAAAAAATCAACATAACAGTACAAAAGACGTTAAACGACACTTGTGTCGTTCTGTTTATAAACAAGAGTATAAGTAGTCACGTCCCATTCATGCCCCGAGAATCAGTAAGTTGAGCTTATTTTAGTTGCAATATGGACTTGCCGTTTACAAAAGTTAAGAAATGTGCTCATTAATTAAATTTTCTAACGAGTTAATATAATGACTTGTGATTTCACTATCTCGATATCTTATAATCTATATCAATTCATCGCTCTTATGTGATCAACATTTCTGACTTTTTAAAGTTAGGGAATTCAACGTTAGATGTAGTTGCATTGGAAATGAAGCAAAATGTTGGAGAATTCAACAGAACGACATAAGTGTCGCTACTTAAAACAACACTTTTGTCGTTCTGTCTATAAACACGAGTATAAACTACTACGACTCTTCTGTACCCCCGATAATTGATAAGTTAAACTCATTTAAGTTACAAGATGGATATGCCATGTATAAAATTTGAATTGTTTAATTAATGTGAAAATAATAAAACGGCACAAGTGCCGTTACTGAGATGAAAATAATACAAGTGTCGTTACCTGTGTCATAATATGAATAAATAATTATTATAATTAAATTATTAAAGTAGCCACATTGTATTATCAGTAACAGACAAAACATAACATGTAATGCTATATTGTTGTTTTACATAGAAAATAACGACTGAAGTGTCGTTCTACACTATACATAACGGCTCGAGTGTCGTTATCATCCACTAGTTGAGGCATCACAAAATATGCTAAATACGAAAATAAAATCAAATAAAATAACATTTCATACCTTATTCAATAATAAAAGTATCAATGTACATGGGTTTCTAAAAGTATTTTTCTTTTTTCTTCAAATTTAATAGAGATTTCAATGAAAATAATATAGAAACTAAATTCTTGTTCAAATGCTCGAAAAATACCCAAAATATGTGAACAATAACAAGATTTTAGGGTAGCAAGTACAGTAATGAGAGGACACAAGCGATGCGATTTTTGAGATGAATAGATGAATTGAATTGAATTGATAAGGGTGTTAGGGTCTTTTTCAATGGTGAGAGTGTTTTGGATATTTAACATTAGTTGTTTATTGCATTTTATGATTGAAGGGCATTTGACCAACAAACATTGAAATGAGGCGTTTTAGCCAATTACATTGTTTGACTTGATTATTTAACAAACTTTCACTTTTTTTAAAAAAATTATTTACTGAGATACTAATGGGCTTCCACCGTCTTGCATAATGGGCTGAAATAGAAAGCCCATTATGAATATTGTTGGCTTTTGTTTTACAAAAATTACAAGTGGGCCTTGTAATGAAAAATCTATGTTGATAAAACATAGTCCCAGTTTTGTTTTGATAAAAAGTAGATTTTCAGTAAATTTTGGTAAAACTTGAAGAAATGTGTGCTGAAAAATTGATAAAAATTATAATTGAAAATGAGTTTGATAAATTGCTACCAAGCAAAAGCTCATTCTATATCACTATTTATAAAAAAAAAAAATTAAAGCCAGCAGTTAAGGTCCTCTTAATTGTTAATTGATGTGATCATTTAAGTTGGTTTGTGTTAATGAATGACATGCACGTCGAGCCTTGTTTGGTTTGGATTAAAATTCAATTAAAATTTTAAGTCAAAGTCAACAACTAATTTTAACCACACATTTCATGAGACCCACAAATTTTCAACAACACATGTCATCAACTTTTATTAAAATTTACTAAAAATTTAATTTTAATCTATACCAAACAGGGCTAAAGATAGTGTAACGTTGAGCAAGCAAAGGAGCACGTGTTAGGTAAAATAATGGGTGATCCAATTACCATGTTATCTTTTGCAATCATGCTACATTTACACACACAGTGTGATGTGGCAGACAATCTGACCATTTATTTGAATAACAATTATTCAAATCAATTGTCTGATTTTTTACATATCACATAATGTCAACAATAATATACAATTTGAATGTACAAATAACACTATCCTATCTTTTAGCCATGCGGGTTAAATCTCTCTAATCTTCAAAGCAAAACAGTGATGTATATGATAGAACAAAATTTTGACAAAAGGATAACATGAATTCAGTAAAATATATATTACTTTAAGGGATAGTAAAATCTTTGTTTCCCTGAACTTATTGTTCTTGTATGGAAATTTCCAACCAGTCATTAAATTTCCCACTTCAATTATGGTAACTTTCTTCATGCGGTAAATCTCCTTTTACCACTCAGTAGGATTTACTGCTTATACCTTTTATTTTCATTCTACATATACAGAAGATGATATATTGAACTGTATTATTTAAATTATCAGCCTTCAATACAATTATTTTTTCTTCTTTCTACATTATTATATTTCTAAGCATTCCTTACTCTTTTTGTTGCTTCAAAATCACCCAGAAACTTACAAAAAATGGAAGCTGCATCTTCAGTTGCTGAAACTAGTCAAAATCCCACAATTCGTCACCATTCTATTGTACCTACCTACGCAAGATGTTGAATACGTCTCTGATCTTAAGAGACTACAAGGCCTTGGCTCTGGAAATGGCGAGACTGTCTATCAGGTTCGTTACAAGAAGAGTTCTAAAGTTTATATAGAATCGGTTCGCTGGTGTTGAAATACCGTGCTAAATTTCTACAGGTTTCTCCATTGTATCCTAAGAGACAAACATTCACAAAATTCTCAAGCTCTTACAGTGAGAAAGCAAATCTGTTTTAAAGACATTGCATTTACACAAGCCTCGGTTTTGCAGATTTGTTTTCTTTTGGCGATCAATTTATTTACTATTTTATCGGTGCAGTTCACTAATAGTTTGTTCTTTTCTAGTACAATGGATATTATATAATTCTGCTATTATATTTTGTCTAACATATATGCCCTAAAAGTTATCCATGGTGTTGCTACTAATCAAGTCTGCCAAGAATTTGAAATCCTACATTGTACGAATTCTACAAATATTGTGCAATATATGTCATGAAGTATTCGATAAATCTTTTGGTGACATTCGACCCTCATGGATTACGAGGAAGGCGTTTCCTTGGATGTTCTTGCCAAGAATATTAATTCATTCTCCGAAACTATTATTGGAAATATAGTATATCAGTCATTAATGGGACTTGACTATCTCCGTGGTAAAGGGATTGTTCATCGTGACATAAATCCATCAAATCTTCTTATCAATTGGGAGATAGAAGTCTAGATTGTCGATTTTTGAGTTAGCAAAATTATCAAAAATCAGAAAATGCACATAAGATACATTGTTGGAAGCATAACAAAATGGAGAATTCAGTACAGATTCCTGAAGAAGTTGGAAGAAAATAAAAAAGGAGTCAAAGAAAGATTCAATTACAATATCAAGCGTATATAAGACCTTATTTTCCGATCTTGGAAGGGAAAAAACGAGTTAGTATCAATTTTCTTAGTTGGGAATATGTTGGTTCATAGGCGGTCTGACTAGATTTATGCCTCAAAGAGAAGAGGGCAAAAAGGGCACTCGCCTATATAAAGGAAATTAAGGCCAACTGTTGGGGTTTTTAATCCCGTAAATGTAAAACTGACGAAATATAAACACACAACAACAATGTAAAAAGTAAAGAGAACTATTGCGTTTTTTCTATCGCAAATGTACGATATCGTAACAAGTAATATAGTGGACATTTGAGTCCGAATTATCGTTCCCACGAGGACTATACTATAATCTTAATATACTTTTCCTACTCCTATTTGATGAAAGTAAATAAATAAAAAATTGATATAGTTGTGACTATTGATTTTCTATAATGAAGTAAATACATAAAATTAATGAAAATTATGATAAAATGTCAAACAATGATTGATCAAAGATTCACGTATGTAAGAAATATTAGGGCAAAACAAATTCATCTAATGATCACCTTAATTCTTAATTCAAGATTCTAACATAATATAGTGTTCGGCCGAATTCTCATATGATATTCAATTTACCCCTCTCNTTCTTAATTCAAGATTCTAACATAATATAGTGTTCGGCCGAATTCTCATATGATATTCAATTTACCCCTCTCGAGTTCTCATTGAGTCTAATCAACTAATTCAATTCCATATCTCTATGCGAATACCCTTAATTAAACGAATTTTAGTTTTAGGAATTCCTATAACGACCGCAATACTTAATATATGTATCTCTACACATTATACTTCGTTACCGAATTTTATTATACGTTCTAAATCTCAAACTCACCTCTCGATTCATAAGAAACTTAATTAATCATCAAATTAGTGATCAAGTAATTCAAAGCATTAAACTCATAACAAAATCAA
>CAIGRN010000931.1:0-17053 GCA_903798345.1 Fraxinus anomala | reverse complement strand
AAGAAAATCAAATAAAAATGAGTGTGCCACTTTGGTAGCTACCACTCACTTTTATTTCAAAATATTTCTTTTAATGGGAGTAGTAAGATGGACTTGAAGTCCACGAAAAATTCAATAATAATAATCACGTAAAATAATCACAATCATTAACTGACGAAAAATAAATTCATGCTCGATTATAGGAGGAAATTGATAACAAAATTTCAATATATGAATATGAATTTTTTATGGACAAATAATGACAACATTCAAATATTTCAACAAAAAATTAAAAAGACGTGGATTTTAAATATAATTTTTAAGGTCGAAATTGAAACATAGCTGATCAAATTTAAATCTCTCATTTTTAAAACATTAAATTCGATACTTCAAAATTACAAAATTGACCCTGAATTAAAATTATGTAAAAAGGCCTCTTAATTCAGAAATTTCAGCTTAGGTCCTTCCTCCTTAAATTGCAAACTGACCCCTTGAGTGTTAATTGCAAGAAGGCCCCCAAAAAATCTGAAATTGCATGAGAAACCCCATCCTCAAATCAACCCAACACCCCATCTAAGCCCCCGTTTGAAATTCATTTTTTTTTCTTATTCTATTTCTCGTTCTTCATTTCAACCACATTCTATTATTAAAATAATATTACACATAAATCCAAAAATTCTCCTTATTTTTTAACCACACAATCTTCCGTCAATCACTAATCCAAAATTTTTTTTCACCCAAAATGGGTGTCAAACAGGATCAAACCCTAGGTTCAAAATTTTGTGGCACCGCAGCCCGCCATCCTCATTTCTACGCAGCTTACGGTCGGCCAAAAAAAGGTCGACAGTCGTGTGCTGCATCCAGCAGCGGCAAGCTGCTCGCTAATGCAGCATCGGGCGCTGCAGCAGTGCCGGCTACATCAGCAGCAGCCGCGAGTGTGCTTGCTGATGTAGCACCGGGAAAATATACCCATAGATCGGGGAAGCTACATACACTGGGGCGGACGGGGATGGGCCTAGGGGGGCACGTACCCCCTAGATTTTGAATAAATATTTTTTTAATAAATATGAAAAGGCAAAAATGAAAAATCAATTTCACTTTCTCTCTCGCTCTCTTCCCGTCTCCTACTCCATTCTCTTCCTGTCTCCCGACTCGGCACCACGATGACGGCACATGCACAGTCGTATAGACACATACACAGACACAGTTACACTAATTAAGTTCCATTTCTTCTTCGGTTCCATTTTCTCCTCTCCTCTCCCGACAACTGTGTCCAGTTACACTTACCATTTTCTCCTTTCCTCTCTGCAGCTCCGCTCCCATGCCATGCATCAGCCGGAGCTCGGAAGTCTACCCACATGCCACACCCACCAACCCACGCATGACGCATCCGCCGGCACCCTACAGTCTACCCACTGCGCCCCTGTCAGCCTCAGCTCCGACCACTGCAGTCAGCGTTCCGACCTCTTAAAGGTGTGTGTGACACTGTAACTCGAATTTCTGACTTTCCAATGTTTTTATGTTGCTATTAATTGTGTTATCTGATTTAGTATTTTGTGATTTAGGGATTTAGGAATTTTTATCACTGATTTTAGGAATTTCTGATTAGGGATTTAGGAATTTTTATGTGAAGTGATATAGGAAGATTGAAACTTGCTAATTAATATGTTTGAAATTTGGTTGGTATGACTTATGAGAAGAAGAAACTGATTTAGGGGCTTTTAGTGTGGTTGATTTTTTATTTGTATTAATTATGGACAAATTTGTTAAACGTAAATATGTGCTTTCTTGTGATGATGTTAATACCGATGAAAGGAATGTTCGAGACAAATATGATGTTGATGTTGGAAAAGTTGGGGATGTCAGAGATGTTGATATTGCACATCTTATCGTCGATCCTGGATTGAGAGTTCCAATTGTGAATTATGATTTTAATGATCGAGACATGATTCGAAGAGTGTATGTGCAAAGGAGTCCGTGTCAGCCTCGCAATCATGCGTTTCCACCCTCGTAATTTTTTCATTACTTTTTGAAATTGTAATTGTGCCCCCTAGCGAAAGTAGTCTGTGTCCGCCCCTGTACATACACACATACAAACCAACAGTATACGTGAGAGAGAGAAAGAGAGAGAGAGAGAAAGAAGAGGCGCCCGGTGCAGTCACAACATACACGCGAGATTCAACACATATACGCACAGCAGTGATACATTCATACACATATACAATCCAAATCAAATTCACAACCGTATTGCAATTCATACCCAATTCATACACAAACCATATATATAGATCGGGGAAGCTGTAGTTTTGGGGAAGAAAAGGATAGACAGTAGCCTGATTTTGCTTTTAATTTATACACATACGTACACAGACGGAAACGGCCGGTGGTAGTCACAATAATAATAACAATACAATGTGAGAAGAAGAAGAGTAACGAGGGCAGGGGCGAAGGGCAGCTTGGGTAGTTGTTGATTTTGTACTGATGTATGCACATACGCATATATGTGAAGCAAAAGGGTAGCGGCGAAAACTGCCCGCGATTTTTTATTAATTTGGGGATACGGATTGATTTTTTATTTAAAGGATTCAAATCTTAGCATGCCGTTCTGATACCAATTATTGTAATTATTTAATTATCATGCTAAGAACAAGAATCACATTATAGTTCGAAATTCATACATGCGAAAGACATTGTTATGTATGAATATTACCAGTTAGATCTTCATTTCCTTACTCCTCAAAATAATAGGCCGTCAATAGGGCAGCCAAAATGATATGAAGAGGAGAGGTGACATAGCCATTATATAAGAAATTATAAAGTCGGTCCATTACCGACCCTAACCCTAATTTGGTGTTACAAACTGGAAGATTTCATAAGAAAGAAGTTTAATTTTAACAATTTCAAATTTAAGAGATTATGTTTAAAATTTCAAATCTCAAAGTTTTTTAAATTTTATTTTTAAATTAATTAATTAAACATATATTTTATTAATTAAATATATTAATGTCACAATTCTATATAATTTGGTCACCAATTCTATATAATTGGTCACATATTATTAATTGGTCACAAATCACAATTTTCATATGTCACATATTATTTTATGGTCACAATTCAAAAAGTTTATAGGTTACAATTTATCCATCGATTACAAATCAAAAATTTATACGTCAAAATATATTCATCAATCACAAATCTGTCAAATTAATAAGTCACAATTACATACGTTACAATTATGGTCACAATATTATATAATTTATAATCACAAAATACAAAAGCCACAATCAGAAAGAACAAATTTTATAGGTCACAAATTTAATAAATTAATTGATCACAATTTATTTTATGGTCACAAAATATCAAATTAATTGATCATAAATTATTTTTAGGTCACATATTATCAAATTATTGATCACAGCTTAAAAATTTTTTAGATCACACATTATTTATTGGTCACAATTAATCTAATTCATTAATCAAGTATTGTTTATTGGTCACACACCAACCAATTTATTGGTCACAGTCAACAAAATAATTTGTGACCACCACGACGTTTGCTTGTATCAACCATCACCGTCGCCGCCTGTACCAACCACCACAACTACCGTCGACATCTCCTCAAATCCATTACCGTCAACGTCGCTGCTACCACTTTGACCACCATCGACCACAATTAGCTGCACCGCCACAACAACACCACCCCCACCACATCCACCATCAACAACACCACAACCTCACCACCACCTGCACCACCACCATTTCCAAACCACAAAAAAAAATACCCCAAAACACCACTTGTTGTCATGTCTTCCGCCGGCCAGATCAAATCACTTCGACACTGCCAGCCACAATAATTTCACCACCACCTCTCCAAATCAACAAATAACCCACCAATAGCCTTCACCAAAATCAAACTAGACCATCACCAACTGTTGTTACACCTCCTCAACTACAACCACCTCACACACCACCACATCGATCTTTAGAATTCCGTTAACAAAATATGTAAACTTTCAGAGAAGCATCCCAGTCCGCAACACTAAGATTGAAACTGGATCAAGCAACATCACTGCATGGAGATTGCTGTTGGATGGAGCAATCGCGATTTTTCTGTGCAGTTTGCACCAGCGGTGACAGTCCGCTGCACGTGACGACGTCGTTTGGTCAACGAACCACTATCTTCCTGTGCACCACCAACATCATCAACGGCGAACGACAAAGGAATAGATGCAAAAGATGAAAAGAGAGAGAGGGAGAGAGAGAGAGAGAGAGATCGCGCACGACATTGCCTATCGTTGCACGTGTTGTCGCTGTAAGCACCCGTCGTCGGTGATGCGCCTATAGCCGCCACGATTGCCGGTGGGTGAAAATTGAAAATAAATTAGGTCTTGTGAGTTGGGGTGGATGGGTAATGGTGGTGTTGAATTAAATTAATTTAATTTTATACTATTAAAAGTGTTTAAATTATCTGATTTTTGAATAAAAGACTTTCAAATCTGATTTTTGAAGTGTAAACTTAAAAATTCTGGATATGAGTAATTTCCACTTACATAATTCCGGCCCATATACTTAAAATTACCACATTATAATAATATAGTATGTAAGGTGTAAAACGGTCCAAATGATCACTAACATATGAGTATAATCACAGTATCATTGCAAACCATACATCTAACTCGTAAAATTTACAATCAAATAGAAGCCCACATAATAAAATTATTCTAACATGGAAGACATCTCCAAAATCTAAAATAACAAAGGTTGCCAAGAACATAAGTAATCAAAAATCTCCGGCTCGTCTCTTCTCAAGAAAGACGTGTGGCTCTATATCTTATATTTCAAGACTTAAATATTTTTTCTGATCAAACTTTGGTGCAGAGAAGGGATATGAGATGATATCTTGTCATCTGTTCTTTATAGGATTGATTTTTCATATCTTAATGCAAAAAACGTATGTTAAAATAATTTTGTCGAAATATCCGAGATGCCAATGTAACACAACTGTTTCTCTCTCTATTAATGGTCCAACATCATGGTTTTAGTTTCAACATTTACTGATTTCAATTCAGCATTAATGGAATTCATTTCACCTGCATTAATGGAATTCATTTCACCATCAATTGGACGGTAATTGTAGCCATGGTTTGATGGGAGCTTGGCTCTATATAAAGGGGTTTGATCCCTAAGCGCATATACTACCTAAAATACATATTATACACCATCAATTTAGAGTGTTGGGAGCTTGGAAGTGCCATTACTTGGAACAAAATGAAGAGCTTCTAGAACAACACGAATGGTTGGATGTATGAACTCGATCCGTGAAATTTTTCAGTTTTTTCGATCCAATTGTTTCCGCATAATTGTTTTTGATCGATTTTAGTCTAACATTTGGTATCAGAGCAACCATATTACCTCTGCCTTAGTACTTCATCACAATCTGAAACTTTGTCTTCTCTCATCAAATTTTCTTTTTGAAAATAAATTTCAGATTTCTCTATAAAATCATATTTCTAGCTTGAGTTTTGACATTGAGAAGGTTGAAATTGAAACGGTTCCGAAATGGGTTCAAATCCGCCCAGCTTGAGGAAGAAGACGACCATCTATGTTGTCTTCTGTTGTTTCCAAAATGATGAATTTGAAGTGAAATCAATTATTGGGCCTGTTTTCAATTGATAAGAATTTTTTATTTTTTTAATTATTGGGCCATGAATCATGACTATTTCCTTACAAAGTTTGGGTAACTAGTAATCATTATTGGCCATTATGGAATGATGTGAAGTTATGTTTAAGTGTGCCAATTAATATTATAAAATGACTTGCAAATTTTTAACTGAGCCACAACTTAGTAGATTGTCCTCTGCAATTTTATACTTCCAGTTTTAAATTGGGCCTATCTTATAGAATTCATTTATTGGTCCGATTTTATATTTTAATTCTTGGGCATTTATTTTGTATTTATATGAGTGCTCAAATTTTTGCATAGGTTAATGTTTAGAATAATATATGCAATTCTATGATGAATTAAATTATGTTTTAAATTATTTTGTGCAATTTATAATGTTTATGAGAATATTTTGTGCATAATCATAACATGTTAGTTAATATTGTGTATTAGATTTATTCTCATAAGGAGGTAATGTCTAGTGATCTATATAGTTTTATTTAATTGGGGATTAGCCACAACATCTTTAATTAAATAAATTATATATTAAGTTTAATATCACGTAAAGAGCAAATACATTAAATTGTAATTAATTGTACTTAATATGATAAAGTTTATCCTACAGGAACTTTATTATATTTATATAATTAATTAGAATAAAATATCAAAATACCTAATAATTTGCCCACATGAATTATGAATAAGTACAAAATTTGATAGTTTTATTATAAAGTTTGCTTTAGAATAAAATATCAAATTGATTTCATAATTAACTTAAATATAAATTAAGTGCATAATTTGATAATTTTATATAAGGAATAATTGAATATGTTTGAATTAAAAATTTAGCCCACAGGCAATTTTTATGTCATTGTATTCAATTTTAGTATGATTTACATTGGTAAAACATGCAATCCATTCAATTTAACCTCAATTTTAAAAGAATTTTTTTTTAATAATATGCATCTTCACAACCTGCTAATCTCTCTGATAGTCGTTGTGATATTCCCGAATTAAATGGATATTGAATTCTTCTCATTTAGGGTCAATGGATATTGAATATTCTATTAGGAAAGATGAACCACCTAAAATCACCGATACTAGCACTACAGCAGACATCACGCTTTATGAAAAATGGGAGCGATCTAATCGTCTCAACTTGATGTTTATAAAGGCTAAAATTTCTGTTGGTATACGTGGTTCCGTGGATCAGCATGACAACTTCCAAGACTTGATAAAAGCCATTGATGAGCAAGTCGTCACTTCAGATAGGCATTAGCAAACACTCTTGTAATGAATTTCTCATCCTTAAAGCTTACCAGTGTGAAAGGTGTGCGCAAGCACATCATGCAAATGAAAGACATTACGGCTCAACTTAAGAAACTCGAGGTTGAGATGTCCGAATCCTTCATTGTGCACACATCTTGAATACTCTCCCACAACAGTACGGACCTTTCAAAATCTCGTACAACATACACAAGGATAAATGGTCAATAAATGAATAATGACTGTGTGTTCAAGAGGAAGGGAGGTTAATGATGGAACAAGGTGAAAGTGTAATGTTGACTACAACTCGTGGGAAGGGGAAAGTTCAAACTAATCGGAAGTAGAAATGTGAAATACCATCCCAAGCTGATATTAAGAAAGAGGCCAAGTGTTACTTCTGTAAAAAGAAAGGACACCTGAAAAAAGATTGAGCCAAATTCAAGAAATGGCTTAATGATAAAGGTAATCTGACCTTATTTGTTTGTTATGAATCTAATATAGTTAATATAAATATTAACACTAAGTGGATTGACTCTGAATTTACAATTCATATTGCAAACTCCTTCTAGGGTATGCAAAGTCTAAGGAAGCCAGTGGGAAGTGAATAAAATATCTTATCCAGAAACAATATGGGTTCACATGAGCAGGCTATAGAAACATGCATTTTAACTTTGAGTAATAGCTTTGTTTTGAAATTAGACAGGACCTTTTATGTTTCAAGTTTTTCATGAAACTTGATCTCGATTTTCAGACTTGTACCATTGGGATATTCCTTTAATTTTTCGAACACTTCATTCATTTTATTATATAATTTTGATTGTGTTGGGAATGGTATTTTTTTCTTATGGTCTTTATCGTTAATTTACAAAATAATATTACTTATAAATCAATGCATGTTTATATTGCAATAAAAGGTGTAATATTAACGAAGACTCATTTATGTTGTGGCACCCGAGATTAGGACATATATCTATGGAAATAATTAAAAGATTAGTAAAAGATGGGGTGCTTAGTACTCTAAATTTCATTGATTTTAACACGTGTGGATTGCATTAAGGGAAAGCAAACTAACAAGTCCAAGAAAGGTGCCAATAGAAGTTCAGACATATTAGAAATCATACTCATACTGATATATGTAGTCCAAACATGGACTCACATGATCAAAAATATTTCATGACCATTACTGATGATTACTCTCGATATATGCATCTCTACTTACTTCATAATAAGAGCGAAGTATTGGATGCCTTAAAAACCTTTAAGACTGAAGTAGAGAAACAATGTAAGAAGTAGATTAAGATAGTAAGATCAGATAGATGTGGAGAATATTATGGTAGATACATAGAGGATGTCAAAGCACCTGGTCTATTTGCTAAATTTCTTCAAGAACTTGGGATGGTTGCCCAAATACACCATGCTTGGTTCAACAAATCAGAATGGTGTGGCAGAAAGAAGAAATAGAACATTATTGGACATCCAATTTTCCCAAATCCTTGTAGACTGAAGCGCTTAAGATGGTAGTGTATATATTAAATCGAGTTCCAACTAACGTTGTTCCAAAGATTCTATTGGAATTATTAAAAGGTTGGAAACCAAGTTTGCGACATATGCGCATTTGGGATGCCCGTCTGAAGTGAGGATCTATAATCTACAAGAGAAGAAGATGGACCCAAGGAACATCAGTGGGTATTTCATTGGATATGCTGAAAGGTTTAAATGATACATATTTTACTATCCATCTTATAGCACTAGGATTGTAGAATCAAGAAACACTAAGTTTCTTGAGAATGACTTGATAAGTGGGAGCAATCAAACCAGGGACAAAGTTCCTGAGTATGATCATTTAGAATCTCAACCTTCCACCTCAGGTGACAAATTAATCATAGTTCATAGCACCCTCAAGTACAAACAGGCGTTGAACAATCAATCATTGAAATTCCACAAGCCACGACAATGTTCAAGTAGATCAGGTAATTTAGGAATTATCAGAACCTCCTGAACAAGCAGTTGAACCACAAGCTTCTCAGGAAGATGTTGGTAAAAAATTAAGAAGATCTATTAGAACAAAAAGGTCAACAATTCCTAATGATTATGAAGTGTACCTATAAGAACCTGACCATAGTATTGGAGCCGAAAATGATCCCGAGTCATTTTCAGAGGTCATGAGTTGCAAAGAATCAGAATTATGGTACAATTCCATGAAGGAAGAAATGAGTTCTATGAAGAGTAACGGAGTCTGAGATCTTGTTGAGTTGCCTTGTGGTGCCAAAGCTATTGGCTGCAAATGGGTCTTTAAGACTAAGAAAGACTCCCTAGGAAATATTGAGAGATATAAAGCTAGACTTGTGGTTATTGGATTCACTCAAAATGAAGGAATCGATTACACGGAAACCTTTTCTCTAGTATCTAAAAAAGATTCTCTACGTATTATTTTGGCATTAGTAGCCCAATTTGACCTTGAATTACAACAAATGGATGTGAAAATGTAATTTCTCAATGGAGATATAGAGGAAGAGGTTTATATGAAACAACCTAAAGGATTCTCTACTAATGATGGTGAGCACTTGGTCTGTAAGCTTAATAAATCTATATATGGTCTAAAACAAGCATCCCGTTAATAGTATTTTAAATTCCATGGTATAATTTCTCCATTTGGATTTGTTGAAACTCTCATGGATCAATGTATATATCAAAAGGTTAGTGGGAGTAAGATTTATTTTCTTGTTTTATACGTAGATGACATTTTACTTGCAACCAATTATAAAGATTTGTTGCATGAGGTGAAACAATTCCTCTATAAACATTTTGATATGAAGGATATGGGTGAGATATCTTATGTTATGGGCATTAAGATTCATAAAGACGGATTAAGAGGTATTTTGGGTTTGTCTCAGGAAACCTATATCAACAACATTTTAGAGAGATTTCGGATGAACGATTGTTCGTCAAGTGTAACTCCCATTGTGAAGGGTGATAGGTTCAATTTGAACCAATGCCCGAAAAATGATTTAGAAAGGGAACAAATGAAGAACATTCCATATGCTACCGCTATCGGAAGCCTAATGTATGATCAAGTCTGCACAAGGCCTGACATTACATTTGTTATAGGAATGTTAAAACGATATCAAAGTAATCCAGGTATGAATAATTGGAGAGCAACAAAGAAAGTAATAAGGTACCTTTAAGGAATCAAAAATCACATGCTTATGTATAGACAAACGGATAATCTAGAAGTGATTGGATACTCAGATTTTGACTTTGCCGGCTGTGTTGATTCACGAAAATCAACATCAAGGTATATTTTTATGATGGCTGGTGGGGCTGCATCATGGAGGAGTGCCAAGCAAACCTTGACTGCTACTTCCACTATGGAAGTCGAGTTCGTTTCTTGTTTTGAGGCTTCTTCGCATGGTGTTTGGATTAAGAGTTTTATGTCTGGCTTAAAGTTATGGATTCCATTTCTAGGCCATTGAGAATTTGCTGCGACAATTCAGCTGCTGTCAAAAATAGTAGTCAAAGTAAACATATCGACATTAAGTATTATTAAGTATTTAGCCATAAGGGAACATATTAAAGAAAATAAAGTGGTCATTGAATACATAAGCACTGAATTGATGATCGCTAATCCTTTGACTAAAGGCATGCTACCATTGAAATTCAAGGATCATGTAGAGAAAATAGTATTTGGTTCTATTATATAATGGTATATACAATTTTTGTATGCCACCTTTGACTAAAGGCATGCCACCATTGAAATTCAAGGATAAGCTATTGAGCGCTTAATTTATTTGAGAAAATATATCTTTGTAGGACCAAGAATAAGACATAAGGTCTTTTTCATTAAGTATTGTTACCACATAAAGAATTCTTGAAAAACTAAATACATTGTAATACATGGAAGATAATACTCGTTATTAGAGGACTCATCGTCATGATTCATGTATTTATTTTTTAAGACAATCAATAGGAATGAGTTGAAACATTAGGTTGAATGTATGGATCAAGTGGGAGAATGTAACACAACCGTTTCTTCCTCTATTAATGGTCCAACATCATGGTTTCAATTTTAACATTTACTGATTTTAATTCAGCATTAATGAAATTCATTTCACCATCAATTGGAGAGTAATTATAGCCATGACTTGATAGAAGCTTGGCTCTATATAAAGGGGTTTGGCCCCTAAGCACAAATACAATCGAAAATACATATTATACACCATCAATTTAGAGTGTTGGAAGCTTGGAAGTGTCATTACCTGGAACAAAAGGAAAAACATCTGGAACAACGCCAATGGCTGGAGGTATGAACTTGATCTGTGAAAATTTTCAGTTTTTTTTATCCAATTGTTTCCGCATAATTGTTTTGGATGGATTTTTAGTGTAATAGCCAAGACAATGTAATTTTCCTTATACTCGCTGCAACTCGTACACTAGCGACTAATAGGTGCTTCAAATGAGTGTGTTTTTTTCCGGCCCCGAGTCCCCTTGCATTACAAACAATTGTCAACATTTTGAAAATGTAGTTGGATGGTCAGTCTTAAATTTTGAATAATACGAGAGCGACTTGAGCATATAATTCAAATTTCGGTTATATTAAGGAGGTCAAATGTCTGATGTCTACCTCAATAATTTATAAAACTACGTAGATCACCCGTTTCCTATCAAGTTCATTTCAATAATTTTAGTTTTTCTATGAATTCAGGATTCAGTATCTATTTAGAAAAACAAATAATATATTCAATCTTACATAAGATTATCACGGTTTCAGAAAAAAATCAGTCAAAGCTGGTAGATTATGTGCAAGTTAGATAAATCACTTTTTTAACATAAACTTTCATTGATAATACATAATCTACCCTCGAGATTCGGTCTCACAATTAATTTCATGCTATATTATATAAATGTAAATTTAGTACTTCAATGCACATTTAATGAATTCCACAATTTTTATCTACTTTCAATCACAAATTACATCAATTTTTATCAAAATATGCTAAAATTTTGTCAAACCTCTTAATGATCTGCTTAGTTAGAGATATCAATTACTTAATTAATACCATCAATAATGTTCGACTGACCTGGTTGCACGTGAAACTGCTGAATCATATTTAATGTACACTAACTTCCAGCCGGCCAAATTTTCAGTGTTCTGTATAGTAAAATATCTTAACAAGGACCAATTTTCTTTCAATCTATCAATTGGTCGTACTCAGAAAGGTATCAAACCTTTATACAATACAGGGGAATCTATACTTCAGTAGAAGTCCAAAGAAGAAACACACACAAAAAATTTCAAAAGCTGCAAATACCCAAAACTGAATACTAGGATCAAAAATGGAACTCGAAATTCCATCTTTTCCCACCATCTTCATCGCCCTCACCTTCATATTCCTTTTGATGAAATTATTGAGATTAAGAAGAACAAAGTTGCCACCAGGTCCATGGAAGTTGCCTCTAATTGGCAGTCTGCACCACCTAGCAGTAGCAGGTTTAGAACCACATCATATCCTCACAAACTTGGCCAGAAAACATGGGCCTATTATGCACTTACAGCTTGGTGAAATTTCAGCAGTCATCATATCAGCACCTAGATTGGCCAAAGAGGTGTTGAAAACTTATGATCTCGCCTTTGCATCTAGGCCAAAACTTCTATCACCCGAGATCCTCACATATAATTGTGTAGACATAGCTTTTGCTCCCTATGGTGGATACTGGAGACAGATGCGCAAAATATGCACCTTGGAACTCCTGACTGCCAAAAATGTTCGATCATTTAGCTCTATTCACGAGGAAGAGACCTTAAATCTCATCGAATCCATCCAATCATCCTTGAGTTCACCAATTGACTTGACTCAAAAGATCTTCACTTACACTAATAATGTAGTGAGCAGAGCAGCATTTGGAAATAGATCCAAGAACCAGGAGGAAGTGATTCCACTGATAAATGAGTTAACAGCCACTGCTGGAGGTTTTGATGTTGCTGACTTGTATCCTTCAATCAAAATCCTTCAGGTCATTAGTGGGTTGAAATCCAAATTGATGAAGCTGCGCGACAAAAGTGACCATGTCTTGAATGACATCATCGATGAACATAAAGAGAGGCTGGCAAATAAAGAGAAGTTCAATGGTCAGTCGGGGGAGGAAGATCTAGTTGATGTTCTATTAAGACATAAAGAGACAAGTGACTTCGAATTTCCTATCACCATCAACAGTATAAAAGCTATCCTACTGGTAAGTTAAGTCCCCCTCTGGTATGATTTACAACAATTCAGCTGTAATTTAAAATGCCGCTCCACTCTGTACAGGAAATGTTCTCTGCTGGAACAGATACTTCAGCAAACAGCAGTAGATTATGCTATGGCAGAAATGATGAGACACCCTAGAGTGTTGGAAAAAGTGCAAGCTGAACTGAGACAAGTTCTTAGAGGAAAGGAGAGAATATGTACAGCTGACTTAGAGGGACTGAACTATTTGAAGATGGTGATCAAAGAAACTCTAAGGCTGCATCCGCCTCTTCCTTTGCTACTTCCTAGAGTGTGTAGGGAGCATACAGAAATTGCTGGATACGATATACCCATCAACACTAGAGTACTCCTGAATGCATTTGCAGTCAATAGGGATCCCGAATATTGGGAGGATGCTGAGAGTTTTAAACCAGAGAGATTTACCGACAGTGTTATTGAATTTATAGGACCAAATTTTGAATTTCTCCCTTTCGGTGGAGGAAGAAGGATATGCCCAGGCATATCATTTGGTTTAGCCAGTGTAGAGTTTCTTCTTGCTCAACTACTCTACCACTTCAACTGGAAACTTCCCAATGGGATGAAGCCTGAAGATCTAGACATGAGTGAGAAACTTGGGACTGTTGTTCAGAAGAAAAACAAATTGTATCTGGTTCCTACTCATACTCCATTCGATTAGCCAATGTTACCGGTGGATAATGTAGACATGCAAATAACATGTCTGAACCTTGTCTAAGTCTTTATCTACTGTAATAAGTTTCTTTCTATCATTTGCCTCTAAGCTATTGTACTATAAAAATGCAACGCTATGAGATTTAAAATTACATATATGCAACTAGTCAAGTGAGAATACGTCATTTAATTTGCAACAGTATTCCCTTTTCTTTTTAGTGGGAAATCACTTAATACCTAATTAAATTAAAAGGATTGGTTTTGGTTTTGCTTCTGGGAAGCAAATACATACACAAACACCCATATACCCCAAAAAAAGGGAGAGGGTGGGGGCACTGCAGCTGCCATTTTTTGTTTGGGGGAGAAGTATGGTTTCGTTGATTTTGTATTGGTGCATTGGTATTTTTTTGGTCTATAGCATGTTAGTTTATATAAATTAAGTTCAGATCCTAGAAAATGGGATGGAGCAAATCTTAAATAAACTTGGTTTAGATCTGATGCACATGGTAGTTCACCATTTTTCACGTACATGTGAACTATTGGTTCTGTGATATATCCCAGAACAAAAGAATTAAAGAAACAAGAAAGGTGATTTGACGAAGGAATTACCACAATAATATTCAAAAAAGCAATAAAAAAATGATAGATATATGAAAACTTGACATATGCATGGAAACTTGAAGTCATTATTTAAATTTCTATTCTATAACCAAGATGCCATTGTCATCTGAACTGTGAAGTCAAGCAAATGGAAGGTAATGTTTAGCAAGATTTCAAAGAAGTAAAATTGGTTCTTTCATGCTTGACAAAATGGATACTGGAGCAAAAATGTCTAATGATCAAAATAAAAGTGTGATATTTTATGTAATATAGTCACCGTATACTATTTGGTTAACGACAGAAAATTTTTCTACATAGAACCATCATTTTTTAATAGATTAATCAAGATATCCACATATCCAATATCTAACCAGCTACATTTTTATGTGTTTTGTATAAAACTATAATTTATCTGAGGAGCCATACCTTTGTGTCGGGGGATCTTTACTCCAGGAAAAGTCCAAAGACTGAGAAATACACAGACAAAAACTTCATTTGAAAACTCAAGGGAAGAATTAAATTCTCTCTTCCAAAAATGGAACTCAAATTTCCTTCTTTTCGCCTCATCTTCATCTTCATCTCCATCTCCTTCACCTTCATATTCATTTTGCAAAAAATATTCAGTAATTTTAAAAGAAGAATAAAGTTGCCACCAGGTCCATGGAAGTTGCCTTCAATCTGAAATCTGCACCACCTGGCATGGGCTGGTTCTGTTGAAAAACTAGTACAACCCCAGGCAATAAAATTTTTACTATTTCACAAATCTTGACCCAACATCTTTACTAAACAGTTATTATCACATTATAACATAATCAATCACAGAAAAGAATTGCACAATTACCCTCGAAGCGTGAAATTAAACTTTAAATCTTGAATTCTTTATCTGGATAGCAACTGCTTTCATTCCCGTTCTTGAATCTTAATCTTCAACTTCAAGCTTCCAACCCTCAATTCTTTTTTGATATGCATTTAAAGTATAAGCTTCAATTGTATGGCACCTCAATAACATATCAAGAACCCAAAATTATGTAACATATAGAAAAATAAGAGAACGATTTTCTCTCCTTTTCTCTACACTTTGGAATGCCCAGAGCAAAAGAATTAACTGCATTGGGTCACCACTATGTCCTATTTACAGGACTAGAGCTTCGATCCTTATTTCAATCAACCTCTACTTCCATTTTGTCATTTCTACACATGCAGTTCACTAAACTATTGTTACTTGCGCAATTAAGTTCAAAACTTTTACAGAAGCTATCAGAGGACCTGATCGGACTTGTATAATTTACGCTGCAATAATCATACTTAGTAAAACGAATCCTAGACTATCCAGTATAATTATTAGTTTTCGCTTTGTCCACTAACAATGAGAAACTGAACTCTTGAATTATATAACAATCACATAGCAATATAATTAATGTTGAAAAAAAAATGAATTGAACGGCTGATTTGGCATAAATTTTGAGTAGGATCCATTTGTTTATTGGAAGATCAATATTGATTTGTGTTCTCCTATGTGAGAACATCGAAATAATATATTTACTTGCCAAAAATAATGCTCGGGCTAATGAGAAATTGGAGTTCAAATTGATGCATTGGAAGAGTTTTGTGTTGAATGGAAACTAGTTTAAAATTATCCCATATCGGAAAATAGGCAATGACCACTTTAAATATGATTACACTTTAGAACGATATAATCATGTGTAACATAGAGGCTATTTCCACGTGCGCGTGTGGCGGGTGAAAATCACGGACCAAAATATCTTTCGAACCTTGAACTTGAGTGCGTACACAAATGTTTGATGAATGGATAAAAAATTGACCCTTGTGAGGGTCCATGTTTTGCCTAGTGGTGGCAACTCGGCTCGGCCCGTACCCTCACGAGCTCATGAGTCGAGCTTAAGCTCAGCTCGTTGGGTTTTTGGCGAGCTCGCCTCTCGCGAGCCGTTCGGTTCGCCGTCTCGTGAATTTTTTTTTTTTACTACTAATCTAAAAAAAAATTAAAAAATATATGTATTTATATACATATTTTCTAAATAAATGTATACTTAAAAAATTGTTTACAAAATATATCTTGACTGTTGTCTATTTAAAGATTGAGTTTTGTTTTTTATTTACCCTTTTATACTATAGTAAACCTAAAAACTCTATATATACACATTTTGTATTCAATTTTTTAAATACACATTTTCCAAAATAATTTTATTTTTATTTTTTTTAAAAAAAAGATAAACTCTTTTCCTTTATCCGAGTTTGAGACTGGCTACTTCAATTTTGAGTATGCGGAATTAAAAATTGTACACGAACAACTTGTTACGTGCACAATTTTTTTTTAAAAAAAATTATAAAGGTATGAAAATAAATTTTGTAATGAATACAGTGAAATTAAATATCACTTGGTTATATTCAATTTCGGCATATTTATCTTGAATTCGATAATTAGCGTCTTACCAGTCATTCACTCACATTAACGCTTCCAAAATATCTTCTTTTAGTCGACTATTGACCTCATAGAGAACACTCTTTCCTGCACTAAAAATAGACTCCGAAGTTACAGTGCTAAACAGAGGTGTTAGTAGATCTTTTGTCATTGCAGAAACTACTGGACATCGACGTTCATAATTTCGCCAGA
>CAIGRN010000926.1:0-11474 GCA_903798345.1 Fraxinus anomala | reverse complement strand
GCCTTTAGTTTTGAAGCAATATGAGGCATTTCCATAATGTACTCCCATATGTTTCATTTCCCTTTGTACCTCATCGAGATAAGGTTTGTCAAAAGTGTACTAGTTTCAGCCTTTTCATTCTTGATAAACCTCTTCTCAAGGTCCTCAAGGAAATCCTTAGTCGTAGTCACCTTATCGGATATAATGCTCCGAAACGCTTCTGGAATAACACACTTTATGACTATCAAACTTATGCGGTTCGATCGTTCCAACTTTTCCGTCTCCCTCTTGTTATCAGAGGTACTCTTATCAGTAAGTGCAGCAGGTTGATCGACCCATAAAGCAATGCCCAGATCCATAACTCCGAGAACAATCATCACGTTCTCTTGTCATACCTTGAAGCTGATGCCATTAAACATTGGAATTGAATTGATACTAACAGAGATATTAGCAGTAGAACCTGAAACTGAATTAGAGAACAATTAATTGGAACATCTCACATAAATATCCTTAATATGCAAATAATAATTTCAAATAATGGTAGAGTCCATCACAAGATACATAGCACAACATCAATATATAGTTTTTGGACAGAAATATTGACTTGTAAGTGATATTCTTGGTATAGTGATCAAACACTGACATAAAGAAACATGTCAATCAATAAACATTTCTTTGGGCTGATTTATTGATCACACGTTAAACCTAAAAATGACCACATGTTTATCACCACAGGTGCATGTGTAATTCGACCAAATATTGACATTCATTTGGATGGATCAAATATTCGCATGAATAACACACACAAACACATTTTAATATTTTAAGTCAATTAATTTCTACAAGAGAGCTTGATTGGCAACATGTTGCTTCAATTAATTCACTTTCGAATATTATACCTCTCAATAGAGTCATTTGTACCAAAATTTGAAAAGAAAATTATCAAATTTGCATATTTTTATTTATTTTGAAACTTTAGGAGCCTAAGGGTTAATTATTCAAAACTTTAGGGGTCAAAAATTAATTATCAAAAACTATAGATGTCAAAAATTAATTATTCAAAACTTAGGGACCAATTTGAACAAATTAAAATTTTTGAGGGTTTTAATTGCAAATTTAGAACCTTAATGTCTTAAATTAAATAATTTTCAAACTTTAATTACTGAATTATTAAACCCGAAACTTTAAAAGTCCAATTGGGTGAACTTTAAATTTAAGGGGCTAAATTATTAAAAAAGACATTATTAAAATTGCAACCCCAAACCTAATTTGAAATTGCAAGTAAAGACTTAAAATATTCTAATTTTCAGCTCAGATGCTTGCCCCAAAACCACCCAAACTCTAAAAAAAAAAAATAATAATAATGGGGACGGCGTGAGGTGGCTTGAACCAGCGCTCAACACTGCGTCATGATGCAGTAGCGAGCGCCGCATGCTATCGCAATAGCGATGGCGCGACGTAGCATCGTACGATGCAGCAACGGAGCGCTACAGCTTATTGGCCGGTGGCGCTACTGTGCTATAGATATTTTTAAAAAAAAACTGAATCATGGAAGGACGATCGAAATTTTTTCAAATTTAGTAAAACTAAATCCTTCGAAAACAATGAAATTATCACAAGAATCAAATTAAAATTTTTGATTCTCAATGATTCAACATAAATAGACTCTAATACCACTTGTAGGAAAACCTTTACGATCACAATGGCCTTTCATGTTAGATCACCAAGAATTCTGAACCAAAGTGAAAGCATACCTAAATCAAACATGATTAATGCAACAAATGAGTCATGCAGTTTTAGTTTTCCACATCAACACCTTCATTTATTTTCTCTAATGATGGGAGTCAGAACATAATGAACAATTAACCTGTGATTCGGGGACTATAACCGTATATATATACTAACGGTTTGTTAACTTAATTCGATACATCATGAAATTTAGAATATGCATGGTCTCTACACATAAAGCCCACACTTTAATTGGATGCTTCAAAACCTAAAATACTGAAACTTTATTATATCACTTTAAATGAGTTTAACCAAAATTCATAGCCTTTAATTTAATACACAATAATTCACATATAAACCTACATGATCAATTAAAAAATCTTTACGCGGTAGAGTCTAGCCGAGCCCCATTTTGGAGCGACGACTCGAGCTAGCTTGTGAGCAAATTTTTTTAAAAAAATAAAAATAAAAAATAAAAATAAAATTTAGCTACATTGTGCTGCCTTTTTTTTTTTTTTAAAGAAAAACAAAATAAAAAAATCACAAGCCGGCTCGATTCAATAAAGTTTGAGCCGAAAGCTCAGATCGAGCACAAATTTTTTGTCGAGCGAAAGGTTAACTTGATTTGGGCCAAAAAAGGTTCGAATTATTTTTATTCGAGTCGAACACGTGATTCGAGTTCCGACTTGAGAGTCTACTCGACTCAACTAGGCTCGTTGACATTCCAAACTGGCTGTCAATCCTGTACCGCTCATCTGCTCGCCCATTATAACACCAGTCTCTCTCACGCAAGCACCCACACAGAGAGACAAACTTCTCTGATCTCTTTTGCCCTGCTGCCACACTCCTAGTTTTTCTGATCTGGAAAGATGAGTAAGATTTCTTACTCTTTCTTTGATCTCCATTTTGGTTTATGTTTTTCATCATTTCGATTGATTTTTGTCTTTTTAATATAAGTTTTTAATAATTATTATTTCGGTTTTACCAACAAAATTGATTACTATATATGCATTGATCTTGTTTTTCAGGATTTGGAAAGGTCAGCGGATTTATCGACCCACTCATTCGCCGAAGTGTTGTGAATCGTACATCCTCCGATTTTAAGGTATCATGGTTATGTTTGTCGAATTGATTCTTTAATCGTCTAATTGTTTTCATCTATTATATGAAATAATATATTTCTGTATAAAGATGTAATTTTCTCATATTTTATTAAATCCAGAAATAAGAGCTGCATCTCTTAATATAATATACTTGCTCTAAAATGTGACCCCAGCGAAGAAGTTATTGGCAGAGTGCTAGAATTGATTATTAGTGATTCTGTTCAGTTTCCTGTGAATCTAGTAAGAATTAATTTGTTATTATTGTGTTAATGGTGGTTAAGGCAAATTTTTGTTACTTTCATTGTGATTTACTTTGAAGCTATGTTTTAATATGTCCAGTAAAACTTAAGTTTTCGTCTGGAAAAAATATACAAGACTAAAAGATATATTTTTTGTTTAGTACGGCAGTTGTGCCAAAAAGATTTTTACAGGATTCAAATATATACGACAATCCATGCTAATTCATGAGAATATAAAAATTGTTTAACAGAAACATTATCTATTAAGAAAACAAATTTGAACACTGGCTGCAATTGTTCTAGTTTATTTGTACCACATTGATAACCCTTTCGTAGGAATGACTTCAGCTCAACAGATTTTATAGCTGAACTTTTGAAAGTGTAATTGTATGCAATTCATTTTTGTTTAATGATTTACAATCAAGGCTGTCAAATACAATCTTGACAGTGATACAAATAAATTGATTAAAAAGTTCAGCCTGAAGCTTATATCATTACTGTATAAAAAACATACCAACTGGTCAGTTTTAAACTAAGAATTGGCTAAGGTAATTCTTGCTTAAGCCCAGTAGAGGAGGGAAAAGAAATTAACATTTGGGCTTGTTAAGCAGGCCTGCACTATTGTGCTGTATGTGTTTCAGGGAGCTCTGCTTTTCTGTATTGCAACTGATTATCCGAAAAGGTGCTGCCAAGTGGATCCTACTGATGTTAGCAATGAGAAAATTGTTAAGAACCAATGCTTTATTGGGACTTTTAGACGTCTTAATAAGCAAAGAATAGCATACATTTAAAGCCTGTTCGAGCTCCATCTTTTTTTTGCCAAAAATGCATTTTAGAATAGTATTTTGATGAGAATGTGTGATTAAGAAATAAGGAAAAATTTTAGGTTTGCATGTAATATTATTTTATTAAAGAATGTGTGGTTGAAAATAAGAGAGAGAAATGTATTTTGGAAATAATGGGGACCAAACAAGGGCTTAGGTATGTGAGTGAGAAATCACGAAACATTCCATTTGCTTAAAAGTAGTCCTAATTGATTCCGTAAGGAGGTGTCGTTGTTTGGGCAATACCAAAGCCTAACTTGAACTGGATTTGCAAATACTTTATTCAAACTTCATTTGTCTGCAATGATTTGCACACATGGTTTATAACGTTGTTTAGAGTACTCAAGAGGCAGCCTATACAGAGCTTGTTATAATTGATGAGATTAAGCATTACTCGTTTTTCCAATCTTTAATATGAATATTAGTATTCTTTAAAAGTGAGGAAATAATAGGTTGATATGCAGCTAGGCCTCCTTTAACAGCCCATAGAATTGACCTCTTCAACTAGTAAAATCAAAAGCTTGTTCGGGCAGAAACCTGACCAAAACATGTCTAAAAGAACCAAGCAAGCAACGCCAATGGGAGTGCAAGAATCGTAATTGCTGGAGAGTCAAACAAGATTGGAAAAAGGAAATTAGTTAGTATGTTGTGGAACTGAGAGAACTGTTGAAGTAGCTATACGCAATCTATTTTTTAATATTTCAGTTGTGACAAGAGTCATGCTTATGCATGTCCTCATCAAGTGAATTTATTCAACAATTTTCATTCTCATTATTATTCAAGCATAAAGTTGGGGAGAGTAACAAAGTGGTCAATGCACTGCTTAGGATGCGTAGTTACTTGGTGAATACAATGTATGTTCAAGTAATAATCTTTGAGGAGTTTTAAGTATCAGTATAAAGTCCTTATTTTAGCAAATAAATCAAACATTTACTGAAAGTATTGCGAAAAATGACTATTTCCTTCGTTATGAGTGATGATTATATATTCAGAGGTAATCAATAATGCATACTTGAGGTTATACACGAGCAAAGTATCAATGAAATATTTGGCAGTGGTTTAGCAAAATATTTTGGTTCATAAGAGACTTTAGCATTGGTGCAACAAGGATTTTATTGTTTTAAACGGAACAAGATATTGTGAGGTAGAGAACCGTTTTTGAATTTGCTAATATGCCTAAAGTAATCCTCAAAGATTGATTATTATTTGCTCGCTGGCAATTGTTACTTTGCCTTGGGTTCTTCCTAGTATGAGCATTATTGGGCTAACGATCTAGAAGAACACTTGGATATCTGAGGGAGAGCTAAGCTATGTGTCCACTCATTGAAGTCAGATTCTGTTCAGCCCAGAGTAATTGATGGAGCAAGAGTTTAATATTTTCAAATCCTTCTTGGAATAGTATTTCTATTCTTATTAGACTTGAATTTTAGTGGTTAGGAATTAGATTTGTGGACTCTTAAGTTAGTGTTTCTTTTTAGGTTTCAAACAATAATTATGATTAATTTCCTAGTTACAGTAGATTTTGGGCTACCCTAGTGATTTATGCATTACTAATTAGAATAGGTTTTGGAGTCTTTTAAGGGTTGAAAAGTCTCTAAATTGGACTTATTGTTCCATTAAAAATAACAATGTAATGAACTTTATGTGGCAGTCCAGAAATTTTCTGCTTTGCTTGGATTTAAATCTGAGGCACTAAATTTGTACTGTTTAATTTGATCCCTGCCAACGTCCCTTTGGTTCTTTTATCTCTTTTTTATCTTGTTGGTTAAATCTTGTTCCCTCATCACTTAGCCCCTATTTAGTATTGCTAAAAATCAAATTTTTAGTAGATTTTGGTAAAAGTTTGATGAAATGTATTGTTTAAAAGTTGTGGATCCTATTAAATGTGTGGTTGAAAATCAATTTTGAAAAAAATGGGTTTTAAAAAATGGGGACCAAACAGGGGTTATAATATTGAGATATCATGAAATCCCTTCAATTGTAAAGTTGAAAATTAATGAAAGATGTTATATGCAGGTGAAGTCCTTGATCTGAAGAAGTAGAGAGTATTTATATTTAGATAGTTCGTAGAAATAAAGTTTTCAATGGGGCAACTGAAAGCTACTCTAAGATGAGTCAAATAAAGTCTAACCTTTGATGATGACCATATTTATTTTACAATTGTTGAATTTTATTTAGGTTATAGGGCAGATGTTCTCTATTCATTTGATTGAATGAGATTCAAGCCCAATAAAGTTTGATAATTAAGTATTAATTGTTTCTGTATTACTTTTGAAGTTAAACCAGTATTTTCTTAAAACTGTGTCTTAAAGCACTGATTTTCTTCTTAGAATTCCTTTTTCAATATAAGATGTTTAATCAACTGGGTATAATAATAAAAATGCATGTGTTATACACACCCAATTGAAAGGCAAGCAAGTCTTATTCCTAGATACTTGACTTACATAGTGTCAGTGGATGCACAAACCATGATTCTAATTAATTTAAAAAATATATCTAATTTCTAAAAGCAAAACCTAAGTTATGGGAAAAACATAAACAAATCTCGTGAAGCTTGTAAATCCTCAGTATTGGTGATGATGCTGGAAAACATGTAGGGTGGAGGTAGTACAATGTTGTTCTAGCCCTGCATCACAAGTTTCCAGTTTGAAAATTAGACAAGTTATATATTTTAATGAGTCAACTATTAATGAAACAATGGTGTAGCAATATTTATGTTTGACAAAATTTAATACTTGAAAACTGAAAAGGTTACTGAACTACTTGAATACTTTTAACATTTGTATATTTTCAATTTACACACACACACATATTTGGACCTTTCACTGGGATACTGATAAGTAATTATCATTCTTTTAGAGAGGTACTGGGTAAATTGGAAGTTCTTTACTACATACAGGTGTACAGTAAATGACCCTGTATATGATTCAAGAACTAATACTTCATCTGTCAAATTTCTTTGTTCTTGTTATATAAGGCGCTTTGCTTACCTGCTACAATTGTTGGTGGGTGGGGGGGTGGTCATCTTACTTTTCATAATTCTGCTGTGTGACATCCCACTGATTGATTTTTTTCTCGTGTTAATAGACCTGCTTACTCCATGAATTAATTTATTGACCATTTAATGCAAGGTCATGCATATAGAATTTACAGGTTTTAAGAAAATTCTAACCCTCTTTATTTCTTTGAGCACAATTACTTGCAACAATTACTATACGGGGAAAAAAATTGCATTTTAACTTGGATGAAAAAGCATGCACATTTTGTGAAACATGATTCAGAATCATTTGGTAGTCTTCCAATGCACAAATCTGTGTCCTGCTTTGCTTAGGACTGTATTGTGTGAATTTCTTATGTCATTGCTTTCTTTCACATGAAGCATGATGTTTTACAGAAATAATGCAATGAAAGTTCCACTCATGTATGTAGTACGATTTCCAGGTTCCTCCACTCTTGCCAGCACTTCTTTCAAAGCATGTTCAAGACGGTAGTGTGTCTACTGGCACAAAGTCCTTAAAAGTATTTGCACTTCTTGGTGCTGGAGCTTTGGGCCTCCTGAGTTGTGCGACAGTAGCTTCTTCTGATGAGGCTGAGCATGGGTTAGAGAGTCCCAATTATCCATGGCCTCACGAGGGCATTCTCAGTTCATATGACCATGCTTCGTAAGCAAATGCATTTTTGCACTAGTATTCTTCAACGGTTTGGGGAAACTATTACACAATGTCTAACATATCTGATTGAACTTGGAAACAAAATCACTATGTGGGCGCCAATATGGAACTTTGTTTTTCCAATAGTGGTCCTGACCGAATTTAGTTTTAAGGTCACTGATTTTTAAGAAAGAAATTTTGACTGTCAAAGTATCTGTTTGAATCCATTCTTTGATATAAACTCCTCATCATGGCTGTGAAAACTTTTGTGTGCAGGATTCGTCGGGGTCACCAGGTTTACCAGCAAGTTTGTGCATCATGCCACTCAATGTCTCTTATTTCTTATCGTGACCTAGTTGGTGTGGCTTACACTGAGGAAGAAACTAAAGCTATGGCAGCAGAGATTGAAGTGATTGATGGTCCAAATGATGAGGGTGAGATGTTCACTCGCCCTGGGAAACTGAGTGACCGTTTTCCTCAGCCTTATTCTAATGAACAAGCTGCTAGGTTTGCCAATGGAGGTGCCTATCCCCCCGATCTAAGTCTTATAACCAAGGTGTCCTTTTGCTCTTTCTAGATTCAAATATATTTTAAGTAACGTTTATACCTTTATTGCTAATTATTTACCTCTCAGGCCCGCCATAATGGTCAAAATTATGTTTTTGCTCTTCTAACTGGATACCGCGATCCTCCTGCTGGTGTGATGGTAACTTCTGCTTCTGAACTGTATGTTTTGTAAAAAAAAATAGGGCAAATAGTAATGATATATTTTATAAATTTTGTTTACACTGTTGCAAGATAATCTAATCCATAAATTGATGCAGTGTACAAATTTAAATTGGTTGCTCCTATTTTTGACCCTGACATCATTCTAATGGTGTAGCACGAGTAACAAATTTTTTATTGTTGTGTGATGCTCTGTTGTGCACCTCTCCTACTCTTGCTCATAGAAGCTCTTAAGTAGGTGTTGTAGGAAGCTCTCTTATTGGATGTAAAGTCAGGGTTGGGCATGTGTCCAAGTTTTTTTTTTAAATGTGGATTCTTATATTGCTAAGATAAAAGGATCGATATGTCATAAGGTTGTCTGAGTCTGGAGTGCCTGAAACAGGTACTCTAGCCTCTTTCATAAGTCCATTATAACATAGCTCTTCTTTCAAGTATATATGATTTTTCTTTTGATGTTTACACTCCAGCGTCATTGCTACCATTCTGGTTCGTTTTATGTATTTTAGGTTACAACTGAATTGATTTATGGTGAATTGTTTTCTGACATTTTTAATAATAACATAGATTCGAGAAGGGCTACACTATAATCCTTATTTCCCTGGTGGAGCTATTGCTATGCCTAAAATGCTTAATGATGGTGCTGTTGAATATGAAGATGGTACCCCTGCTACAGAGGCACAGGTGACTTCCGTAGCCTTTGAGTAGCACAATTATTCATAATATCCTTTCAAATTTGGAAATCATGTTATGTTACTTCCTCATTGTGCAGATGGGAAAAGATGTTGTGTCATTTTTGTCATGGGCTGCTGAACCAGAAATGGAAGAACGGAAGCTGGTAAGATCTCTGTCTCCATCCCTCTCTCTCTCTCTCTCTTCATTTGCAGCATATCAATGAACACTGAGCAGAACCCTATTCCAGAATGTCATTCACGATCTAAAACCATTAACTCTGCAGTTTTAGAAGCTCCGTAGTTTTTTTGCCCAACTATTGTTTTTTCGTTTTCTTTTCCCATCTTTAGTTTTTTTGAACGCCATTCTTGATCTAAAACCATTAACCTTGCGCAGTTTTAGAATCACCATAGTTTGTCCAACTATTATTTTTTTCTTCTTTTTTTCCTGTCTTCAGTTTTTTAAAATTATAATGCTAATTGTCTCACTTGTTTTTCTTTCTGTTCACCCATTGAAATGGTTAAAGGTTGGGTAACCAAAGTTGATTAGAAAAATGATATACAGTAATCTTTCAGTGGTAACAATAAATAAGGCAATGGTCTAGACCTCTGATTCCAAATTTTACATATCTTCTACCTGTTCGTATCCTTTTTTCGGTTGTCTAACCTTCTTCAATCGTAATGCTGACAGATGGGTTTCAAATGGATATTTGTGTTGTCGCTTGCACTTCTCCAAGCAGCCTACTATAGACGCTTGAGATGGTCAGTTCTCAAGTCCCGGAAGTTGGTCCTTGATGTAGTCAACTAAATCTCGAAGAGTTTCATCAAGATGTTTGGGGCACGAGCAGTAAATAAACATTGGAATTTAATTTTAGATCTCACGATGAATTTATTGCATCTTTCCATAGCCTATACTTGAGGCAAAATACAATCCAATTTATTAATTGGTACAATGAGTATGCTTTTTGAGGAATAAATAGTACCTGGTTACTCAATGTTCGTTTTTATACATTGACTTTGTGCCTTTACCCTAAGTTTGAGGGTTAGTTTCTCTATATACGATCTTGATAATCTATATGTTGCACCGTCGGAAAACTTTTGAATGGAGATTAATTTAATTTCTCGTAAATTGTCCCTATTTCCTGTTAAAATTCTGCTGTAGAAGAGCATGTTTTTGCAAGGAATGAGCAGCCTTAATAGCTTCAGCTGGACAAAACAGCAATCTAAAGACTAGAAAGATTCAGCAAGTTCGGGTATTGTTTATGAACGGCTCAATTATAAAGAGTTGAAAACGAGTCGAGGATGAGTGGATAATATTTGAGGGTGCCATGAAATACGTGGTCATACTAATTAGAAAATTTATGCCTACACTTTTTATACTAGTTCTCGAATTTTACTACATATTCTAAACAAATAACTTGTTTCTCGACGTAATTATTGCTAACAAAATTAATGAATTAGTGACCAATTAATCCAAGCATTAAGAATAGAAGTAAAAATAATTTACAAAATCAATTGGAGATTTTTTAAACTTTTTAATTAAAAATAAGATTCAAAATTAGGTTAAAATCATTCGTCCTAATTAATTATTTCATTACACATTGTGGGAGAAGAATAAAACAAGAAAGAATTAAAATACATTACCGGATTTAAAGGGAAAATGGGGAAAAGATAAAGATCTTGCACCAATATTTTGCGTTATCTTTGTAAAATCTTGAAACCCTAGCTCCTAAATTGATTTCTTGATTTTTCCCTTCTTTTGGGTAGGTATAATACATGTATAATGAATCCCCAAACGTCGACATGAATATACGTCTCTAATGAAAATCCAACAAGCCTCCTTTAGTTGTTGGACTATTGTGTTTTATTTTTTTAAATATCGCAAGTGTACGATATCGTAACATGTATTATTGTGGACTTTTGAATTTGGATTATCATTTCCATAAAAACTAGACTTTAATGTTTAATTCACTATTTTAACTCTTATTTGACGAAAACAAACAAAGAGTTATGATGTATTGTGATTTTTGATCTAACTACTTGAAAAAAATTAATTGCACACAAAGATTGATTTAAGGTTTAAATATAAATGAAGATATTAGGGCATAACAATTTCATTTATTGATAACCTTTAAATCTTAATTTAAGATTCAAAACGTAATGTAGAGTTCGATCAAATTATTCTATTGTATTCAAATGACCCCTCTAGAATTCTCATTGAACTTATTTAACTAATTTAATCAAATATCTCCGTGTGAATCAAGTTTAGTTAAACGAAATATTAGTTCTAAGAGTTCATCTAAGACTATAGAAATTAGTATATGTATATTTACATGTTATACTAGATTAATGGATTTTAATATGTGGTCTAAATCTAAAACTCACATCTCAATTCATAATAAATTCACAAAATTATTGAATTAGTGATTAAATAATTCAAAATATGAAGCACATGATTAAAATCAACACATAAATAATGATAGAACTTGAATCTTGAATAAAAGAAATAAAGGGTCTCAAAAAATTACATTGTTTACCCTAATAGAAAACTTAGCTA
>CAIGRN010000916.1:0-17245 GCA_903798345.1 Fraxinus anomala | reverse complement strand
GAGCTCGCCTAAATTTTTTTTTTTTATTTATTTATTCTACCTAGACCTTTAAAAAACTTTTTTTTTTTTTTTTTTAAGACCGAGCCACTCGTCAAAGTGTGTGGTGATGATGGCGGGTTTAAGAATAATGTTATCTAATATAATTGGTGTTATGGTACAATGTGTGGGGATGATAACGGGTTTAAGAATAATGTTATCTAATATAATTAGTGTTATAACACCAATTTAGATGACATTATGGGACAAGCTCAATTAAAGAAAGAATTATATAACTCATTTTGTTGGACCTCTCATTTAATATTACTTAATGTCATCTAAATTAGTATTGTAACACTAATGATATCTATGAATATTTACTCCCGTAAACTTCGACTGAATAGAAGCATGTTAACATGATTCCACACCCCAACTTCTTTGAGAAAACAATATTGATACATACTTAAAATTGGTCATCAATGATATGACAAAATTTTACATCACATAACAAAATGTGTTGATTCTGTAAATAATTAAATTCACTTGCACTCTAACAATTCAAAACATTCCAGCCAAGTACCAGTTTAGTTGCCAGTAGACCACCGATTTATTATCGAATGAATTAAAATGCATCTTAACTTCATTACACAATCAGGAGCTCATTGTAACCTAAACAAGTGTTAAACACCAGTAGTACTATATATCATTACTCAGTTGTATTTGGTCAAATAAATCTCCGTCGTGGACTTCCAATTGCACTCCGACTGTTAGTAACTGTCCCTTATATTTCAGACAGCTTAATTATTCAAATAATATTTTCTATGATCATTTCTTGTCTGGGCTGGCAGATAGGGTTTCGGTTCATGTTTCTGTAGGGTAGTAAAAGTACAAAGAAAGACATATTTCATCCACATATTACATATATATTTTCAAAAGGTATCAATGTTCGTTTCAGAATCTTACTATATTTATAAGGTTTCTGTAAATGACACAAAATAATCAGTCACCGCGCGCAAATAGCCGACAGGCAAGATTATGATCTTTCAATTAATTACTATGTAACTTAAGTTAATGACTTGTTATCCCATTCTCTTGTTTGTAATATTTTAGTGCCTCTTCTATGGCATATTGTGGATTTATTAGCCTGTTTTCTACACTTATAAAATCATATCCCATGTGCTTCCTCACTCATCTCACAACTAGTTGTTTTATTTTAACTGAGTATGAGTTAAGAGGTGTCCATGTCTACGGTATGGCTTGAGTCTATGGAATTTATGCTTATGTTTGGAAAACATTATTAATTCATAAAAAGTTAATTTTATTATTCTATTAAAGTCAAATTTTAATTTTAATTATTTTAAAATAATTACTCATTATCGTTCACACTCTCTTTCCTAAAAAGTTACTAATAATCAAACCTGAAGAAAGGTTATTTTTTCGATTTTTTTTTGATAATACATTACCAATTTCCCACGTTGGTAGTAGTTCTTAGTATATGTTTATGAAGAGGTTAATTTAAGTTTAAGCTCCTGTTTGGTGAGAATTAAAATAAAAATTTTAATCGATTTTGATAGAAATCGATGAAATGTATGATTGGGAAGTTGTAGATTCCATGAAATATATTGTTAAAATTAATTGTTGACTTTAACTTATATTAAAATATTGATTTTAATTTGTGCCAAACAGGGGCTAAGTAATTATAAGCTGTGAGTTATACTAAAATGTATAGATAGTAAATGAATAGTAGTTGTAGATCATATAAAATTTGACTAAAAGTGATTAAATTATAATAACTTTCCAAACAAGTTGCTAGCCTACAAGCTTGTGCGGGCGTGTACGTCATGGATTGAGCATGACGATCGACATACTTGACACCTCTAAATATAATTGCTATATTCATGTATATGGTTACAAATATTGTATCTAAATATGATTTCTATGGGAAAGGTATTTAATAAAAGCATGAATACGATCTAGACGTGAGGAACATTATTCAAATTTGTAAGAGCATCTTCAATACATTCTATGAATTATTATCTAGATGGTAATTAACATCTAATGAATAAATATCAAGTTCGATATTGTTCTCCAATGAATTCTATTTACGATCCAACAACCCTATCTAAGTATATTTTATTTTTTTGAAATAAAACTAAAACCATAATTAAATCTGTTTAACAAATATAGAGAGAGATGGGGAGTGTTAATATTCGTACTCTATGAATGCTAGAAATTTTTTCACATTAGAGATGATCGAAAGAGTGGGGGTGGTTACAATGAAAATACTGGGACTTTGTTGGGTGATAAAGTTGAATTATTATTAACTCAAGACTGGATTAGCATTGAACTTGGACTCCTGGTTAATTAAGCTAGCAAAGGATGATGTATTCGGTACTGACAAGCGACATGGGCAAAGGTCAACTTGTGAGATCAGTTCATTGTCCTTGCGAATGGAAACACTCCAGGATTTTACAAGCATTATTGCATGCCACAAAATCATTTTTGTCGATTAAATATGCAACAATGTACATAAAACATATACTCCAAGAGACTAATGACATCGAAGATATATCGACCAAGTTGTTTAAATTTGGAGCATCCCAAGTACATGAAAGCATGACCGAGTCACCGTTTACGGTCAAGCTATGCTATGCTCGACATAAAATAGAATAGTAACAAGTTGGGGCTAAATGAAAAGAAAGTATCAACTAATATTATAATATTGATTATTGTTAATTTGAAAGATGTATAATCAAAATTAGAAACTGTCGTGACACTGACTAAACGGTTCCATTAAGTTCCTGTTTTGTTGAGATTAAAATTTAATTTTTAGTAGATTTTGATAAAATTTAATAAAATGTATTGTTGGAAAGTTGTGTATTCCATGAAATGTGTAATTAAAATTAATTATTAACTTTGAATTCGATTAAAATTTTAATTTTAATTTTCACCGGATGCTAAGCATAACTGACAAATTAATTTTTTTTTTCCTTCTCTTTATACAACTTTATTGTTAGAAATTTATGTCTACAATGATCCAATGAAATCTTCGACAAAGACGTTTGTACTGCGAAAACTCCAACATAATTCATTGATGGTTGAATTGACGGACTCGGTCGATAACTTCAAGTTCATCGGTAAATGTAAATGCTTCGACTAAAAATATAGCTTCTCAGTATTTGCCAAAGAAGTTAAACAATAAATGTAAATACGAATACAAATATTATTATTAACAATAAAAATAATGTCATGTAGCATCCCTTGAACTTATTACCAGTCTAAGAGGTAGTAAATTCCACTAATTATTCACTACCGCCTAGATTGACAGTAAGCGTCTGCGATGATATACTATATTCTTAGGGTGTGTTTGTCTTCCATCATTAGAAGAAAAATAGAGTAATAAATAATATTTTTTTGAAGAATATGTGATTGAAAAGTACAGTAATTTTATTGGTTTGTGTATAAAATGTTTTATTAGTTGAAAATATGATGAAGAATCTTACTGTAACAAACAATTTTTTAAAATAATGGTAGACAAACGAGAACTTAACGTATAGTATATTTTTTGGAAAATGCAATAACAATTTTTTAATGGACCGACAAGAAGCTCCGATACTGCCATTGATAGAGGCGACAACCTTTGATTCCCCCATTGATTTCGCAGCTCTCTCTCTCTCTCTCTCTCATTCATTACTTAAAAATGACACACTATATATATTTTTTACTTCATTTCTATTTAGGCGTTGTTTGGGTCCATTTTTTTTTAAAGTTAATTTTTTCAAAATTCATTTTTAACCACACATTTTTACTAATAAATTAATATTACACGTAAATAAAAAACTTTTTCTTAATTTTTAACTACACATTCTCCAAAAATCACTATTTAAAAATCCATTTTTTTCAATTAAAATGAGGCTCAAACCAGAGCTTTTAAGGTTGCAGGACCAGTAAACCTTGTAGTTTGTTTGTACCTTATGTAATCCAAGACCAATCTCTAACCTCCCTACCATAGTTCCATTCAAATTTCTTCTACATGATTTACACACACTCTCTCTCTTTGTCTGTGTATAATTTATAGGGGTGGGTGAGGGTGGATTTTCTATATAAGCTAGACTTCCCAGCCTATCTACAGTACTGCAAATCCTCATAACTTATAAGTTACCAACTTAATTGACTAGTTAATTTCTTGCTTTTTCTTTTTCTCTTCTACTCATTAGCCATGAATTATGAACCTAGTACTTGTCTAAGTTTGGGTTTATCAAAGAATGATCATTTAAACCTATACCTAGTACTGGACCCTTCTTCTCCAGTCTCTTCATCATCATCAACATTTAGTCCGCCCGAGCCACCACGAGTCTTTTCTTGTAACTATTGCAGAAGGAAGTTTTACAGTTCACAAGCTCTTGGAGGACACCAAAATGCTCACAAACTGGAGAGAACTTTAGCCAAGAAAAGCAGAGAATTTATTACGTCTCATGCTGGGTTGAGTCGACGGGCTGGATCGGGCGTTAACAAGCCCAACAACATGCATGGGCCAATCCCCGGGCTTGATCATCGTGAACAAACAGGTAGGTTTAACAGTAACATAGAGAATGTAAGAATTGCCGAAAATTATGGCAATTTGAACAGGGAATGCAATGAAAGTGTTCATGAAGAGCTTAGTCACCTTGATTTGTCTTTGAGGCTTTGATTCAAGCTATGTATATTTCATGTACTTTATGAAGTTTAAGTTGTTAAAGAAATTACATATTTTTTTAATTTAATCTTCAACGTGGGCGTGTGTTGAAGAAATTTTAGATAAAGAAATTTGTACCCTCTAACTGGATTTTAGACGAGGATAACTTCATTTGGTAATTAATTAATTCTATGTTAATCATCAGCTAATTAATGCTAAAATAGCACTTGACAATAATTTAATTATGTATTTTTCTTGAAATTTCCAATTCTAACAGGTCAAACCTACCAAAAAATCTTAAAAGAGTATGTTTGAAAATACTGGACAAGAATTAAAGAAACAAGAGAATATTTTATCTATAATATATTAAATATCATATCAAGTGAGAATCATTTTTTGGACGATTATGATCTTACTATAATCAATTATTTTAATAATATCTTATTTTTCGTTTTTCAATATATATTTAATTTACAAACTGTAATAAATACTGTAATTAGTTGTCAATTAATTAACATTCATATTCATATTCATATTCATATTCATTTAATTAATATTTATTTAAATGTACAATTTTGTTGTTAAAATTTGAACAGTTCTTTTGGCATGTTCCTTATATTTATCGTATGAATTCTTAACTCCAGTCAATAAGTCAGCATTGGACCAGCCCAGTTTCTAATCCCAATTATTAACCTACCTTAATTGCCGTGCATTTCTTTGGAAAAATAACAAAAGCTAACCAGTATTCGATCGACTTCAACTATAAACCATGACCAACGTAACCGGCCCTATGAGAAACTCGACGACCCTACTATTCCAGCCGCTAATTGAAGAACGGTTGAGCTGATCGCTTCGCTTTCCTGTTGGGCAGCCGTGTCTTGATCTCGACCCCCATTTGGCTGGGGAGCGGCCACCTTCCAAAAAGGTGAAGCTGGACCGGTCAAGCTTGGACGGCTCGCTCTCCAATGATGGGAGGCTTACGTGGACACCTGTTTGTCACCTTCACAAGCCGGTCACCCCTTGGAAGCTATTGCAAAAGTGGGTAGGGCCTGCCATTGTCAAAATGGACATAATATTTTTGGAGAAAATCTCCTGCAATCCCCTCGTCAAAAAGAGATTTGTCACCACATTTCGTCACACGACCTTTCACTAACTCATCTTTTCAAAAGTGTCCCTCAACTTTTCGAAGATCTTTCGTCACATATCCTTAATAGATGTCTATATAAATGTTCACAACACTAAATATAAACAATAATATAGATTTCTCTCTAAAATTATTCTTCTAAGAGTGCCCGTTCTCAAGTCGGAGGAAGAACGGGGGACTCAGTCTCCCCTTATGTTGCATGTACTAGGATAGCTCGGAATCATCACCAAGGAAAAAAACATATTGGCAGCTTGGAACTAACACTAGGAAGGAACACACTTGGCCCTGTCAAAAGGGGCTTAACCATATTGAACTGTTGAGTTTTTGATACCCAATAAATTTCAAGCGATGATGTTAAACTGTTTTTCGGAATTATATTTCATAGACATCGGCCGATGAATAAAGTGAAATATCGAAACCACAATTGCCTAAACCTATCACGTAATCCACTTGGGCTATTTGAAACAACCAAATTTAATTAGTGCTGCTCATAGCTCAACCCAAGACATGTATGCCTTTTTCGATTTGTTAGCCCACTTACATATTTCCTATTGGGCACTCTTCCTTGGCTTTGTGCCGTCTTCTTCTCTGTTCCTCTCAGTCTTTGTGACTGATTCGTGTGGCTATAATATTCATCACCCTTAGCCCTTTGTGGGCAATCAAGAAAGCAACCGTTTGGGGGAAGTTTGGTTTGTGAATTGGTTTGTCGATTGTGGTGATTGATTGAAGAAACTGAGCCTGGTTATTTGTTTGATTGGAGTCCAATATTCAACATGAACATATTCGAATGTTGAAAAAAGGGACTTAACACATCACATATAAGCAATTATCTCCAAACTTATTAAGGCAATTTTTATTACAACTAACTTTTTTCTTAAACTTTTAAGATGCTTCTTAGTTATTATAATTAAAACTCAGTTTTTCTTGAAATCAAGAAAATTATTACTTGTAAATAAATTCAAAGTATAAAATAATTCAAATACCCTAGTAATTAGTACCCAAAATTAGTAGTTATCTCCAAAAATAAACAACTTATTCACATGTTTCTGGCATAAGATTTAGGAGGAATTATTGAACCGTAAATGGGAAACACCCCAGTCTAGTACAGTTTAACTGTATTGATTTTTCAGTTCCATCAATTATTTATTGGTTTCAACTTTGGTGGTCTGATTAGATAATCAATCATGCTACAAGTACATAATCTATTATCTAATTAGTTATCAAATTGACAGGTCGTCACTTGTCAATTTGGTAACCAATTAGGTAATTAATTATGTACTACAAGAATAATTCTTAGAGAATATTTGAAAGTCCCGGATCGTCACTTATCACTTCGATAACCAATTATGTAATTAATTATATACAACAAGAATAATTCTTAGACAATATTTGAAGGTAAAATGACTTTAGCTACCATCGTGCTCGTATTTATTAAGACATTTAAAGGAACATTAAAATGTGTGTGTCATAATCACAGTAAAGAAAAACGAGTAGATGTTGCGTAATGGATTTGATTTTGTAGTCCAATCGAGTCCATTTGGTACCTACTCATCAATAAAGGCGCACAGGACGAGGATTAAATAAATAAATAAATAAGAACTAAGCGTCCCATATCAGATCTAACTTTATATTCTTTCCAAAAATTTTGTTACTTTTATAATGCATATAAAATGAAACCTTGATTTATACCAATTCGCCTTTTTTGAAAAAAATAAAATAAAATAAATTAGAAATGAAAAGAAAATAAAAAGATTAATGGAAAGTGAAAGAAATTTTTTTGATACCATCGAGCAAAAAAATAAATAATCTAATCAAGAGGGGAAAAAAACACACGCACACACACAAGCTCATGATGTATCATGTATGTAGTTTTCAACTTCATTAGTTTCGGCTGTTAAGTATTTAAAAAATAAGAATTAAGGATGTAATAATATTTTAGTTTTAAATAAATAAAAATGATACTGAAAATTTACTGAGACAAAGGACTGTCGGCAATGTTTTTTGAAATGTGCTTTATCTTGCTAAAAATGTGCTTTATCTTGCTTAAATTTTATGCAATTTATGGAGTTTTTGGTCTATGCTTACACATTTGTTTTCATCAGAGGAATAAAATATCATTATTATCATTGACTTTTCAGTTGTCATTAGACTTCAAAAATTATCTGAGAGACTTTTTAAAATGTTTCAAATTGCTATTGAACTTAAAGATGACAAAAAAATTCCGTCCAACTCGATACTTGAGGAGCTACGTCCAGAATGGAGAGGGAATTATCCGCCTAATCGGATAAATGGGGTCGGCCGGGGGTCATTGCCCTTAAACAAGTACAGAGAATATATTCTCCGCGTCCCTGTTACTTGCTCCATTTAAAGTTAATTTCAAAGTTAAATTCTTTATCAAATAAAAATAAAAAATTTATCATCATTTTTAGAAAGAATATAAGTTGTTCTTAACAAATTGAAAAAAATAATAATAATATTTATTAATTAAAGACATAAAAAAATAAATAATAAATAATAAATAAAAACAAAAAATAAACAAAGCGATAAATGAGAAAGAGAACCCACCTCGAACCCGTCTCGCCCCTGTCCCAGTTTAATATGGTATATGGAAGGGACAAAGTGACAAAAATACACAACAAGACAAGGTGAGAATGACCTTCCTACCCTATACCCATCCCGTTGTCATCTCTTAAAAAAATTTCTAATTGAATCGAACCTAGTTAACGGACAAGATGACATGACAAACATAATGACGATTGTGATAACATTTTGATAAGTTAATCAAGTTTTTAAACGACGAGTGAAAGGTGTGATAGATGTAAAAATATTTTTAGTAAGTTCAGTAATATCTTGAAGATCTTTTAAAGTTTAATGTCAATTGAAAAATATTTGTTAAAATTGTGACCGCCGAAATATTTAACCCTTATCGAAAGATGGATACTCCATTTCTAGAACACCAATGTGTTTGCAATAGTTGAACTAACCAATCTTGTTAAACTAGAGTAAATTATCGTTAACTTAGTTTTACTTTTTGTAATTTCCCAACAATGTCGAAAGAAAAAGGAAGAAGTGTATATTAAAACTTTCTTTAAAATTCACAACCACAATTATAATTTTTGAGGATAAACTGGGAAAATTACAATTAAGGTAAATTATCCAAACTAGCAAGAGAAATCAAGCGCATGGCCGACCCTGAGAATTTTAAAGTTAGATGACTAATTATTTTGAGGCACTTATCATGAAAGGTACGAACGTCTGCTTTGAGATCGAATTCGAGGCTGAATAAGTAACGTAGATGGGTTGTGGTTGTAACCCTAATTGTGCAGATGATAATAGGATAACAAACATAAATGAAAATGGAATTAGATTGAAATTCAAACCATTTTTACAGAAAAAAAAATACGGTTTGCATCTTCGCAAATTCAAAAGCTTTGAAAAATTGAAGATTCAAGATTGATTGAGAAATCCCAGGAGTTCAAATTCAAAAGAAGAATGAAATATTTAACGTCGTGTGTTGATAAATGAATTATGTAAAGATTATAAAAACATTCACATGGAGTGAATAATGAATTGGAAGAGGTTCGTGGAAGAATCTTTAAGTTTGCAAGACATTGTGAAAGAAGTCTTGAGTCTAAGAGCCTTCAATTTGAGGATTTTAGAGACGAGTCTAAATTCTAGAGAACGAATCCTAGCCTTTGGAATATATTGATCTTGACGGCCCATTTCTCAGAGGGCTAGCACCAATGACCATAAGATTTTTTTTTTCAAAATATTTACACTTGGTCACTAAATTCAAAATGATTCAAAATTATCGAATTTATACCATATCGGTCACTCCATCATCAACTTTTAAATAATAGAACAAGAGTGCATATTTACAGCTATGTTTCAATCCAATTAATTGTATCTAAAAAAAAAATTGAATTTCCAATGTTTAGAAATGTTATATATATTGGTTGTTCAAAGAAATTAATGAAAAATAAATAAATAAATATGTTCATTAATTTGATAAAATCACCAATTGCATCTTAATGAAGCACATTAAATATCACATCAGAACGTGGCATCATGAACAATGAAAGACAAAATATAAGAACCAAGAATAATAATTTATCCATTATAATCTATCAAAATCAACCCAATTAATTATTGCCATTTTTCTCTTTTTGGACATTTGTAACATTTAGAAATACTAAACATATTGGTGGTTTGATTTAGTACCTCAAAGAATCGATAAATGAGTGACTTTGTTGAGCCTTTTATTTATTATAATTATTTTGTCTTTTAATATGTTGTTTGTTGTTGGTATGGGGTCTAGTTTCGCATCTTTTCTCTTGGAGCTTATCCCGATATTTGATTGTCGACAATGTTTGAACTTGTCATAATCCTGTATCCACTTTAATTATAAAAACACTATTAAGTATCACACGTACTCCAGTAATTGATTTATAAATAAATCTTTACTAAAGACTGAGTAACAGGACAATTATTTAAAAATACTACATAAGTTCAGATATACAGAAAACCACCAATACAATACAGATAATGTGTGACAATATATTACAAGGAGATTTCCCTAAGCATACAGTAGGAATTTATTATTATCTTCCATGGTTCCATATATCACATAATAACAGGATTTTATACCTGTATTTGCATAAACTTCTATAGCAAAAACAGGGCAGTAAAATTTATCTAGGTTACTTTGGCATTGCATTCTGGAGGCAAACCTTGTGGAAATCGCTTCGTATCAGTGCAATAATTGTATATCATGAAATTGTTTTGCACCCATTTGAGCCTTTTTTGAAGTGTGGGATCCAATTTCTGTGATAACCATGAAGGGTGATTGTGATTGGATTGTGCAGCAGAAGTACAAGAGGAAGCTGTAGAAGAAGATTTAACGCAAGCATATGCATTGAAATTTCTGTATGAAGCAGTAAAGGGGGCTCGAGTCCAGTCAGTCTTGATTAGCCCACCTCTTGTGGCCCATTCATCTGCATTCCAAATGCTGGAATATAGTCTCATTGCTTGGGTTTTGGGAAATGGTACACCAATTTTCTCCAAATTCTTGAATTCTCTAAGGGGTGTTCCATCCACAGAGAAACTGAAACAGAGTAACATTGATCAAGAGTTCGATAATAAGCATGTAATCACATCGTTCACGAATAGTTGACTCGTGTCTCAATTTATATAGCATTTCTAGTCAACTTTTGAAGAAATATAGGATACTTACACAATTGTTTGTGGATTCCAAAGAATTGAGAACGTGTGAAAATCAGCAGTAGGGTCAAACCACAAGTGAAATTGCTGCTCTCTCCCCCCCTTGCCTTGAGTGTACACATTAGTGTGAATAGTGTAAGGCTCGCCACTTAAATTTCCCAAGAACTCGAAATCAATCTCATCATGAGTTGATCCTTGTGATGACATCTACAAATAGCACAGAATTAATCACATAATGAAAAATAATAATCAAATATGTCCCTTCGTTAAGTATTTAGACTAGACGAGAGGTTCGACAGGGCATACATAGTAAGCAGTTACAGTTCCAGCAGAGTTTCCAGGAACCAGTTTGAGTTGCATATCAATCTTCCCAAATAAATACTCTTTCTTTGATTGAAAACCTGAGCCAGAATACTTGTCAAGAGAAAGAGTAAGAATCTCCCCAGTGTTGAGAATTTTTCCACGGCCATCTCCCCAGGTGATATCAAAATTTTCATAGTAATTACTTCCATAAGCAACCCTTGAATTGCTTATAAGCAGTAAACAGAAAAGAACAACTATTGCAACCCTAAAATATGACAGTGAACCCATATTTATTTTTCTTTTCTAAACAAGAAAGTGAAGCTTCAGTGTTACATTTACATTACAAGTCTCAACTTATTTATATACACAGACACATGTACATAGAGTTTGCCATCTGGAAGTAGGAGGAGAATTAGACAGCTGTGTAAGAGATAAGCATTAACACAAATGAGTCCATCTTTGTCTCTCTCTCCACATTTATATATTTAGACCACGTTTCAGTCATATTATTATTTTTTTTTCTCATTTTTCTACTCATTTTCAATCACATTTTTAAATAAAATAATATTTTTACCATATTAATAACTTTTCATTTCTTTTCAATTATATATTCATCATTACATCAAAAGTAAAAATGTTTTCTTTTTTAAAAAATGTATATCAAACAAGGCTTAGAGTTTGTTTGAATTCCATTTTTTGGTCAAAAAATACATTTTAAAATAATGATTTGATGAAAAATACGTGGGTAAAGAATAAGGAAAAATTTTAAATTTCAGTATAATATTATTTTATTGAAGAATCAAAAAATATATTTTAAAATAGTGATTTGATAAAAAATACGTGGTTAAAGAATAAGGAAAAATTTTGAATTTTAGTATAATATTATTTTATTGAAGAACGTGTGATTAGAAGTGTTAGATGGAAAAATATATTTTTGAAAATGACGTGATGATTGCTACATCACCATTGATTTGACTACTGGGAAGCTGTGAGTATGAAATGTTACCATGAAGAGACATTGAGATTTGAAATTGTTATTGTTTGTATGTATCTGCCGACTGGACTTTCTCTACCATTCCAATCAGGAATCATGAGGTTATGCAATTTGCGAACGTGTCATTTCTTGTGACTTGCTTCGATAACTCTATTTATTCCTTATCTAACACACCGATTTATTTGATAAAATGTTAATTTCACGCTCCAGTCAATTTTATTCATGGATCGACTCGAGAAGATTTTACTAAAGTTTGGGCTGAGACTTCAAGTTAAATTTAGACATGACCCAATTTGGATTTGAGAAGAGTTCAGAAATCAGATATTAAATTTCACAATTGTAAAAATCAGATATTAAGTTTAAAAAATGTAAAATTCAAGTATTTAGATAATTAATTAAAAATAATAATTATTTAAATTGAATAAATTCATAATTATACAATTAATGGCCACATGTACATAATTATAGGTCACAACTTATTTATTGATCACATATTATTAAATTAGTTGGTCACAAATTATTTCGAGGTCACAAATAAAAAAAATTTATACGTCACAATTTATTTCATGGGTCATAGATTAAAAGAAAATATAAATCACAATTTATCTATAAGTCACATATTTTCAAATTTATTGCTCACAAATTATTTTTTTTAATCACAAATAATCGAATTTTAAGGTCACAGTTTAATGGTTAGTCACAATAAACCAAATAGTTGGTCACATACACCAAATACCCCACCCCCGATCCCGATTCACCACCAATTCTTGGTCACAAATTAACCAAATAATTGATCACAAACGCTATCCCGCCACCGCCCCCTAATGGTTAGTCACAATAAACCAAATGGTTGGTCACATACTCCAAACACCCCCACCCTCATCCTGATACACCACCAATACTTGGTCTCAAATTAACCAAATAATTGGTCACAAATGTTATCCCACCACCACCCCCACCACCACCACCCCCACCGTCAACACCACTACCACCACAGAAATGCATCACCGTCGCCAACAATAGAAACGTACCACCACCGCCGTCGAAGAACTATCGACATTGGACCATCAAATCTTTACCAGATATCGGGACAAAGCTCCCGAGTTGCTAGAGGCATCCACCTCCCAGAGTTGTACACATTTTTACCCACTTTCCAACCAGGCACGTCTTTTATGATTCTAGCCTCTTCCTCGAGATACTTCTTCCATTCTTTGACAAATCTTTCATCCACTTTGGCTTGGAGCATTGGCAAAATTGCCCTGCGAGCAACATATTTTTCTTCCTTGAGCACCCTGCGAATCTTGTTTCCTTGAGCGCCCCGCAAGGAAAATGGCCATGGCACTGGGGCCCTTGCTGGGGATTCGACGTGCGAATCGGACCGAAGCGAACTTGCCCGACGACGGGCCGTCTTGAAGTACCGGCATGTCTTTAATGCTTTCCATCCCCGCCTTCTTTCCGAATCACTGTCTCCATCATTTTTCTGTAATCAAATGATCCGATGAATACTGCGAGTATTTTACAAATTAGGCATTAGATTAGATAGAAAGGGGAAATTAAATTAGGGATTAGATTGGAGAAAGGAGAGAAATGAAGAGGGAGAAGAGGAAGAGAAATGAAGAGAGACAAGGGAGAGAAACGAAATAAAATTAGGGTTTGAGTGGGTATAATATTTAATTATTAATTCAATACTTGAATTTTTATTAAAAAATCTTTACACCTGATTTTTGCACTTTTAAGTTTAAACACCGGATTTATGTAATTTTCCCTTTAGGTTTTGTTGAGCCCATTAGTAGACGGGCCAATTGTAACCCAAATCCCAAATGATTAAGCCATGTTTGAGCCATATTAAAATTTGTGGAAATTATACAAAACCCTACTTTTCAAGATTCATATTCAAAAATCAGATCACAAGTTTCATTTTTCAAAAATCAGATATTTCATATTTAATTAAATATTAATTATACAATTTTCATTCCAATCCTAATTAATTTCTCCCAAACCCTAGCAACTATTTTCAATTTTCCTCATCCTCCTCCTTTCTTCTCACCGTAATCTCTTTTCACTCTTTCTACCAATCCTCATCGGCGACGCCATCTCCACCGCGATACAGCACCTCCACAGACCGTATCTTCTCATTCTCTCTCCTCAGCCATTGCAGCCGCCGCTAAATCATCAGCCCCTACCATTGAACTGCTGCAAAGATGCCGCCATCTCCACCGTGCTCAAGACGCCACTACCGAGCGACGACGATTTGAACGTCACAGAGTGAAGCGACGTTGGCTCCGTCTCTTCTCCTTATCTCTCATCAACCATTGCCGTCGCTACTAAATCATTAGCACATGCCGCTGAACTGCTGCTAAGACGCCACCACCACCGCGCTCAAGACGCCACTACCGAGAGGTGGCGATTTAAACGTCGCAGAGTTGTTCCCCTTCCGTTGCTATAGTTCGGAAGTGCAGATCCATTCTTCTTCCTTTTTTTTGAGTGGTATGGTGATGACGGTTTGGTGGTGGAGGTGTGTGGTGCGGTGGTGGGTATGGTGGTGATGTGCTCTGTGGTACTGTGGTGCGATGGTCGACTGAATCGTGTGGTACTGTTTGCGTTGGAGGTGGTCGGGGCGGTGGTAGAGGTGTGCGGTGCGGTGGTAGGAATAGAGATCTCTCCAGTGCTGTGGTGGAGGTGGAGGTATGAGGTGTCGTGGAGATGTGTAATGCGGTGGTGGGAATTGAGTTATCTGGTGGTTCTGCGGTGGAGGTGTACGGTGTAGTGGTAGTTGTTGTATGCAGTGTCATGGTTGTGGCGGTGGGATGGTCGTAGCGATGGTCGTAAGTGGGATGAGATGAGATGGGGGTAGGTGTCTGTGTGACCAATTATTTGGTTGACTGTGACCAATAATTGGTTAATTTTTGACAAATAAATAATATGTGACCTAAAAATTATGATTGTGACTCACAATTTATTAAGTTGTAATCGAGTTGTGACCAATCGAAGTTTTGAATTTTTCAATCTATGACCTATAAAAAATTTTATTTCGTGGTCGAGAAATAACATGTGACTATAAAATTCTTGATTTGTGACCAGAAAATAAGTTGTGACCAATAATTTGATAAGTTGTGATCGAGAATTTGTAATGAATAAATGAGTTGTGATCAATAAATTTTCGATTCGTGACCGATGAATAATATGTGACCTATAAAATTTTGATTCTTGATTGAGAAATAGTCTGTGACTTATAAAATTTTTTATTTATGATCGAGAAAAAATTTGTGACCAATAATTTGATCAGTTGTGACCGAAAATTAATTTTTAACTAATTAATTAGATAATTTTGACCAAATTGCATATAATTGTGACCTTAACAAATGTCGAAATCAGAGCAGTCGCTGGAATAAAGCGGCGGTGGAACGATTACAGGAATAGTCGACGGAATTAAGCGGTGGCCGAAACGGTCGTCGGAGTAGAGACAGTCATCGAAATAGAGTGACTGTCGGAACAGTCATCAGAATAGTTGTCGGAACAATCGTCGGAGTAGAGTGGCCATCGAAACGGTCGTCAGAATAGTTCCCATAGCGATAGGGATGGTAGAGGTGGAGGTGGGTTAATTATATTATATTACAATTGAATATTTAATTTATTGAATTTATTATATTTAAATAATAAATATTTTTAATTAATTAACTAAATACCTGATTTTTGTATTTTTTAAACTTAAAACCTGAATTTTAAATTGTTGAAACTTAAACCATGATTTATGAATTCCTCCCTTTTAAATTAAAATATATATATATTTAATAAATTAATTTATTGAATTGATTATATTTAAATAATACGTATTTTTAATTAATTAGCTAAATACCTTATTTTTGTATTTTATAAACTTAAAACCTGAATTTTGAATTGTTGAAACTTAAACATTGATTTATGAATTCTTCTCTTAAAATTTTCATTTTCATTCCTCTACTCATTTTCAACCATACATTCTTTAATAAAATAATATTTATTATCACATCAATAACTTTTCTTTCTTTTTCAACCACACAATCTTCATTAATCTACTATTCCAAAATATATTCTTCCAAAATAATGTGGCTCAAACACAACCTAATTCTTGAATGTTAAAATGAAGGGAAAATTACCTAAAAATCTACATTTAAATATCGATTTTCATAAATAATGAGGACTAGTTTTAAATTCAAAAATCAAGTGATAAATAACATTAATTAAAATCATAAAATTAAATTAATTTATATATCCACCCACCAAATCATTTTCCCGTCCCACATCTCTCTCTCTCTCTCTTCTTCATTACCCATTCTCTCTCTACTCTACTCTACTATCTCTCACCCTTTCTTCGGACAGTTCATTCCCAGTCCCATTGCTCCTTCTCTTCCAGTGGCAGCGCACAACACAACGCCGCGTGCTGGGACTCGCTGTGAGATGCGCAGTTGTACTACAATGGTTTCTTCGCGAGTGGTTTCTGATCTGATCTTCTAGGGAGCATCGTGGGTCGTTTGAGCTGTGGTTGGTGGTTGTTGGTGGTTATAGTGGTTTTTTAGTGGTCAATGGTTTTTTTATGATCCGATCTTTTTAGCGTTTATGGTGGTTTTTTGGTGGTAGATTCTCACCATCTTCCTTCTCTCTCTTTCTCTATCATCCTCTCTACCATCCTACTATCTACCACATTTTTCCGACATCGCTGTGTGCGACGAAGAAGAACCGTCATGCGCAATGGTAAATCGCTGTGTGCAGTGGAGCAGCAAGGTGCCGTTGCTGTTGCAAGCAGCGATGCCTTGTTTCGTCGTCGCTGCTTGTGGTTGGGGATGATGTTAGAAACGACACCGGGGTTGGAAAAGAAACTCACCAAAGTATGCAGCAAAATGATGAACAAAATACGAACAAACTGGAATCAAGAATTAAAGGCTCAAACGCGTGA
>CAIGRN010000897.1:0-12627 GCA_903798345.1 Fraxinus anomala | reverse complement strand
TGAGCCTTCAAAACCTGAAATGGTTAAGGCTCAAAATCACCTAACCCCGACCTCGATGGTCCAACATAACTCGACGCATAGCGGTGAGCAAAAAAGCCTAAGAATTGGCTAGCTCAAAATCGCTAAAGCTGGTGAAGAGTTTACAAAATCTAACATGGTTGAGGATCAAGATCACCTAACCCGATATTCAACATTGCTCGACGTATAGTTTAAAAAAAAAAGAAAAAAAGGGAAATGAAGCAAAACTAACATGTGTTCAAAAAAGAGAACATACCTATTCAAAAATAATGAAGTTGTCTGTCCATATCCCGGACCAGGAAACAACTCGACGGTAAAAGCAAAATAACAATAGAAAATGTTAAAGAAGCCTACAACAAGAGGTCAGGTCAACCCAAATGTAAAATCACGTCACCCTCGCCTCGGGATGTATGCCCAGCTGTCCTAGACTGAGGTGTGCCGCCTTCCTTGCCTTTACGCTGAGATAGAAACCTATCAAAGCCTGAAGGATCGATGGTAGGATGCTCGGCTGATATCTACTCCTTGGTTAGCTTGATGGAAGCCGCCATCGTCTTCCCCCCATAAGAATGCAAAGCCTTGGCAAAATCAGATGATGACTTGTACCGCTCCACACATCCAAGTCCTTACCATGATCGGTAGAAGCTTTATACTTTTCCACCGCCTCCTTGAGAGCCCAAGCGAAAAAAGAACGCAAGTTGTCTATTTTCACCTCTTGCTCACAAGCGCGAGCCTCTAAAACCTCGAGGACCTTCTTCAAAGATAAGATTTTCTTCTTGTACTTGTGAGATTTTTTTTTCTTTTCTTCTGCAAGATTCTTCAACTCTGATGATAGGCGGCGACTTGACCCGACAATCCCGACCTAAAGAGCCATAACATAAAGAAAACAAGATGTCAAATAACTACGAGACATATACAAAACAGTAGACCAACAAAACTAAATAAGAACGATATAAAAGATACCCTCTGAGTGTGGACTGCCAGAATTCTCTCAATGTCACTAGCACTCCACCCGGCGATCGCCTGGGCATGTCCAGGAGTAACCAATGACTTTATTTCCCTCAACTCTGGGAGGAGAATCTAAAGTCTAGAAGAAGGGAACCCTCTCGCTCGATTACAGCACAACTCGAGCCGTCCCCTCCATCTTTGGGGGATGGAATGACTTCAACATGCTTACGTTGTCCTACTCTACGGATGAGTACGGGACGGAATAGAATATGGGTCATCATCGCTCTCGTGATCGCATCCTACCAAGGAGTCCATGGCTTCATCCAAATTGAATTACATCCCTGCAAACACAAGATATAGTCTATCAAGTTTACAAAGCAATGAGTTATGAGATGTACAAAAGTAAAAAGTGAAACATGTGAGAACTTACCATCAGAAAGTATAAGCCCCTCATCACTCCCTGGATCGGGTAGAGACTTCAATACTTCATCCAGATAAAAATCCATCTATGCACGTAAGCAATCAAGTCAATCAAGGCCAACAAGTTAAGATATTCACATAAATAGAAATGCAAGCAAAGTAAAAGGACATACCGATAGGATAACCGATCCCCACTTGCAACATATTCATCACTGTCAAAATTGACCCTAGGTTGGACGCAAGGGATGGAATTTTGGTAAGTTGTTGGATTTGTACATTTAAAAGAGGGGTGATCTCGACCTCACTATTGAAAATGCAAATTAAGGGATTCCTCCAGTGGGTATTGAAAGAGAATTGACCCTCATTGGATCGAGCAAAGAAGAATCCGAATTTCCACCCGTTGTTGAAATTTCTAAATTTGGGAAAGCGCAATGGGACCCTATTGGTGAAATAGACGAAGGCGTTGTACTCGACTAGCTCATACATCTCGAAGCACACCTAAAGAGGACCATTGAAAGTGGAACTTTCTTACTAAGGCAAACATATAAGAAATATAGTGATTTTCTGAACACGTTGGGATTGATCTGGCTAGGGGTAAGGTGAAACTCATTGAATAATGAGACGAAGAAAGGATGAATGAGAAATTGAAAATCACCATCCATAATGTCTTTGTAAATGGCAACCTCGTGAGGGTCAGTTCCGAGAAGCATTTTATCAGGCCTAGGAGCTCTATAGACATAGCGATCCACCCGCTCATATTTTTAGAGTGATTTTTCCAACTTGGATGGGGGAGTTGTATAGACTATAACATTTTGGAATGTCAAGAATCACATCCTCGCCCGCGGCATCCCGCTCTATCTCTACATTTTGACTTAAGGACTTAGACGAACTAATATGCCTTTTGGGATAACTCAATTTGAAGGGATGACACTCGGTCAGATGGAATGGACTATCGGAATCATCAAGAATTTGAACACCATGGGCAAGATCATTAACATGGCCGGTCGACCAGCCTCACGGGTTGACCTTATCGACCGATAGGGCCGGCGTTGGTCTTGATCGACCCATCATACATGGGATCAACCGATTTATACACTCTATCACCATCACACTCGTCGGAGGATGAATAAATGAAGGTTTTATGCATGAATAATGGATAAAATTAAAATGATAGGAAATAAAGGAAAAATTGGGAAGAGAAGATGGGAGAGTTACCTTGGAAGGTAGAGGGGGTGAAGATTTGCAAAGTAAGTGTGAAAATGAACCTTTCACCTCTTTAAATAGAGTTGAAATTTGAGTTCACAATTTGATTTTTTTGGGGGGAAATTTCCCTTCAAAACCAAAACCCAATTAAGGGAAAACATTTGTACAGTTGTTTGTATTATACGTCAATTTGGCTGATCGGCCCATTTATATCAAGTGTTGACACTCATTTTAAGAAATAAAAAAAAATTCAATTATTACTCTACCGGCATGGAGAGGCTACCCCTTATCGATAGACATCGACAGGAGGTAGAGGGGCTAGTGATATAGGATGGTGTTAACAATTATCCATGATGGACGTTGAGGTAAGTGCTACTTGATATGTACCCCATGTAAAGCACCACACCATAGGCTGTCTACCACCATGAGGCCCTCTACGTTCACATATGTCGCCTACCACTATGAGGCCTCGACCCTCATGAGGTCCTCTACATTCACATATGTCTTCTACCACCATGAGGACGTCGACCCCCATGGAGTCACCTACCACCATGAGACCGTCGACCCCCGTAGGTCGCCTACCACCATGATGTCCTCTACGTTCACACATCCGCCTACCACCATGAGGCCAATGGTACACTTAACTATACAAATGGCAATGAGTTGGATGGAAACCACCCAACAGTGAATATGGGCACAACCAACCGTTTGACGAATGGGGGTCACCACGTTAGAACGTGGGGGAAGTGGGAAGGTTTACATGGGACACGTAGCACCGCAACCTCCGGATGCATGCGTAGCAATAGGTGCCTATAAATACCTCCAATGCGAGAAATGTAGCTTCTTCTTGAAACCTAAACTGCTTGAATTTGCATTATATTCCTAATCCTAAAATTCTATCATTGATTCTCCGCCAGAGGTACAACGAGGGAGAAAGCCTCGACCTCATTTTGCAGGTAGCGTCTGCTGATCGGAGTGCTCAGAACACTATCCACGTTAAAGAGAACACCAAAATTTATCTCACAACCATTTCACTTTTAAAAAATATTCTTATTGTCACGAGAATATATTTTTGATATTGCATGTTGTGGATCATTTGATCATGTAAGTAGTTTTTCAAAAAGAGATGTAATAGTCAATAAGTTATATACAAGATTTTCCTTTTAAAATGAAAATATGTAAAAGTCAAATAATTTCTATAAGAACCTTCAAAAAAGAGTCTATAAAGATTTTCATCGTAAAAGTCAATAATAGTTCATTGAAATCCACAAAAGTCATTTACTTAAAAAAGATCTCTAAAAATATTTGAAAGTCCAAATTGAAATCAGTCTCTATAAACATAACTCAAATTATGAAATATGTACATGAGCTAAAATAGGATATTAGCTCAAAGAAATTGATCTTTTAACGGGCGTTAGTCCACGTGAAGGTTTAACACCTACTATGCTAGATAAGGCATTAATCATAACATGATGACTAGTTGTATAATATTATTAAATTGTAATGACTAAATGAGTTACGAAATACTTAATGACCAATTTAATTCGATATCGTTATTGAAATTAACTAAGGCCATGATTTGTTGTTCGATGTTGCATTTTCGTTTATAACACTTCAAATGAAGCAAAGGCAAGTCCTCAATCCCCGCGATGACCTAATTTTTAAATGAAGTAGGACGGACTGTCCCAAATGATGATTTATGACAAAATGATCCACATTAGTGGTGGAAAATCGGACAAATAGTTCACAATCCCTGAGAAGACCTAGTATGATTAGAGAGGGCATACATGCTTAATCAAGTTCACAAAGTGGAAACGTTGAATGAGGTCCATGCCTTGAACCCACCACGAGTGTTTAATTTCATATAACATAATTAGTATTTAGTTTTTATTTTTATTAACTAAATAAAAAATGTTCTAATGGGCTTAGACATTAATAATCATAAATTCACTTCATAGCCTATTTAACGAAAGAAATTATTAGGAGCACTACATAACTATTACACTAAAAGAATCACATTTCAAAATTGATGAACTACTTAAAAACTTTCATAAATCAGGTAATAAATTAAAATATTAAATATATAATTATAATATAACATACACTAAATTTGGATTAAATATACTATACTAAATTATCTCCTACAAATCAGTTACTATACTATATTTAAAAGATATTTCTCACTCTCATCTTACAACCAAACGCAATTTTCTCTCTACAAATCCCAACTCGTTGAAAACTCTCCAAAATCACAAAATTTCACCGTTAATCCTCGATTTGGAGCCACAATCAATGAATAAGGTCACAACCCCGTCGACATACTTCCGATTTTAATTGTTCTGAAGAAGTTGAAGCACGATTGAGAGCTTCTCTCATCTTACAACCAAACGCAATTTTCTCTCTACAAATCCCAACTCGTTGAAAACTCTCCAAAATCACAAAATTTCACCGTTAATCCTCGATTTGGAGCCACAATCAATGAATAAGGTCACAACCCCGTCGACATACTTCCGATTTTAATTGTTCTGAAGAAGTTGAAGCACGATTGAGAGCTGTTGAGGGAAATGAGCAATGCTGTGAGAAATTTAAAGCTAAAAACAACAAAATGTGTTTATTATGTTGGCCACAAGAATAGCTACCATTGCAAGTCACACTTTGTTTGAAACGATGAACAATTCTACATCGAACATGATTGATATAACTCAACATACACCTAGTTATAGAATATTTCAAGTGGATCAACTTCCATGTCAAAATGTACTGGCAGTGTTAGCACTAAAGCCAGATGTGTACAAGTTTTGCTCAGTGTATTACACAAGAGATGTATATCTGAATACCTATAAAGAGATAGTCTTTCCTCTAGGTAATAAATCAGAATGGACTTTGCCAGAAGACGTGAATAATAGAGTTGTGCTTGCTCAAAACCAAAAGAGAAGTTTTGGCTGCCCTACTGAGAATATGAAGAAGCCAGCATGTGAGATATAACAAGTTGTGAAATGTGGAAGATGCAGTGAATCCAGTCGTAGTCGTCGGAGATGCAGGAACATGGTGTCACTTAATTTGAACGCGGGAAAATTGAAAGCAAAGAAGGATCCAATTAAATACAAATAGTTTAGCGTAATTTTTTTACGTGGGGATATTTTTTGTAATTACAAATTGTTTCATTTGATTGCCAAACTATTCATTGTTTAGATTATATGAGTTGACAATTTATGCATAGAGCTTAGATTACATTTTAGGGTGTCAAATGTGTTTCTAGGAAGGGTTGTGTAACCAAACATTGATTATGACTTTTTCGTGATGATTGTGACCGTCTATGGCTATTTATAGCACACAATGGCGATAATAAGTTATATGTTTTTTTTTGTTTGAATGTGGTTGTCTGTGGTTGATTATGAATAAAATTCAAATTTAATTGATATGTTGTGTGTTCAAACTAACTCTGAATATCATATTCGACTAGATGTGACTAATTCTATGTTTAATATGATAGATGTGCAAATCCTTCTTGTTAAGCATATGTGACTGTTTGTGACATGCTAGATTTTAACAGGTCAACCAACTGTTGCTATTTGTGACCATTTGTGACCTGCTATTATGTAAGACATTAACCATATGTGACCATTTGCAACAAGTTCAGACACATGCAAATATAAACTTTCACCTCCATAAAGACCAATACTTAGATGATATAAACAAAACTATTCACATGAAGACCAATACTTTCACCTCCATTTTACCAACTACTTGAGCATTCAATTCCAAAACATAATACAAAGATGACATCTATCGACTACATCATATAAACATCTATTTGTCTAATTTTGAACAGCTATCAACATAATCCATCATAAAAACAATTCCATCAATAGTAGTTTAGTCTCCTCACTTCGATTTCCCTATTGCAACCTGCCTCAATTGTCTATTTTTTATAGCACCCCTGCAATTTCAAGCCTGGCATTCCCAACGTCAAATGGCATTGGCATTTTGGCAAGATCATTCTACAACAAATACTATGTATAATTTATGACAAAAATACCACAATCATGCCTGTAATATTTAAAGCAGATGAACCATAAGTAACTGCAAAATAGGCCGATGACAAACGTCATAATGAAAAATGACAAAACTTGTAATGCTCATAATGAAACATACCCATTTTGTTGTTGAGGTAAACTACTGACAATGTCAATAGACATGTCCCTATATATGTCATCCCTATCATCAGTAGTTTTCATTCATAGTCCAACCACTTTCAACAAATGTGTAAGAATCTCTATAATCGGTAAAACCCCATCACAAACCTTATTGTCTTTGTACGATTTGTTGCTTAAATTGAATATGTACACGATACGGTTATTAATGTCAAGCTGCCCTAACATCCAATGAACATAATTTGTAAGCATAATGGGTATCAACTCAGATTCAACTTCTCTCCATCTCCAAGTAGTATTACATGATAATCTTTCACCATTGATGGTTTTGATTAGGCTGTCTTTCTCATTCACAATGCTTGGGTCTTGAACAAATTTGGAGTATAGCGTTCAGATTGTTATATCGAATATACAGTCTGTAGTTGTTGCTTTCATCTTTACACCTTCACCAAACTTGACAAGTTGTCTTATGTAATGAAAGCATGCATCCAAGTGTTGTAATAACAAAGAACATATATAAGTGATGTGAACTATTATGCATATGTGAAAAAATGGTGGCAATGTTGTACCGTACTGCTCAATGATGAATTAGAATCGATCAACGCGTGTCAACAAGTTTCATGGTGAACAGGGACATTGCCACTCAAAAATAGAGGACTTGTCACATTGTCTGCGTCATTGAACTCTACCATATACGCACATGTTTTCACTCGTCAAATAAATGAATAAGATTGTGACAAGTTATTTCTTTATGTGATCAGCAATGCTATGGTCACATAAAATAATAACAGGTCACACTTGACACAAAAACACTTGTAATCTACATTTAATGTACGTGTTGTTGGGCTTGCATCATTTGTCAAACCAATTCTGGAATGAACTCAAGTCTGTGCTATCAACTCCATTTGAATAATTTTGGAATACAACATTTCCATATTTAGGTTTTATTTCAGTAGCAACATGACGTGGATCAACCTTAACAAAAGGTGACAATAGAGTTTTTGATGGCTTTTGTGCTATATTCACGGGCAGTTTAGATGATGCAGGTGCAGGTGTATCTTTTTGATTCAAAAATACAAAAAGAAAGGTTCACGAATTAGTGTATGAAAATCAGTCTGAATTTATAATATAAAATACTAAATGGTTCATTAAGTTGGCCTATTTAGTATGAAGTTCAGTAGACTCCAGCACACGTAGAATAGCATCATCAACATGCTTCTGCACTTCTTTATTGGTAAAGAATGTATTATCAGAGCTTTTAGGACTCTGTGAAGAGCTAACACCTAGATCAAATGAAGGAGATTGGAAAATTTAGTCATCATGGAAGTCGTGTGAAGACTCAGGTGCCATGTGACCCTTACCTTTTTTTTCACCCACATAATCACCTTTTGACTTAGGTTCCATGTGATCATTATCCTTTCTTTCAACCACATCATCAACTTTTGGATCTTCTTCCTTCGAACCATCTTTACCATTCAACTCTAAGTTTATCTATCAACGAAGATAAAATGTCAAACACAGATTCAACAACAGATTTAAGAGACGACCTGATGTCACTCACGTCATCTTTCAACACATTCTGACTTCGAATGACCTTATTGAGCTTCAAAGAATTGTTTGAATGACGCACTTTGTTATTCATTTGAGATAGTTCTGACTTTATCGACATAAGCTCCTTTTTAGCCCTTTATTATCGACTCGGAGCTTGTTTATTTCTTCATCCATCAACTGCTTCATTCGACCACATTCTTGGTAATTTTTTTAGTTTGTGAGCTTGTATATGAAACCTATTCTTAAGTTTGTAAACAATGAAATTACTTACTTCGACACACGAGCAATCAAGATGATAGACAGCAGGAGAGCTAGAGCTAGTAGCCCCATTTTGTCTTTGTGGTTGTAGATCTACAAAATCATCGTTTGGATGTTCGATATGTACATTTGACAGTAAGGGAGTAGACTCACTCGTGCCCACTTGAGTTTTAGAGCTCATAATGTTATCATGTGGTTGTCTAGGCTTCGAGCATTACACATTTGTCGATCATACACAACATGCAGAACAACGAAATTAATTAGCACAGTGATACAAATTAGGTCACAATATATCTCAAAGAAAATCACAAGTCGCACATTTCAGATTGCAGTCATAAGAGATATGAGACTTACGAACAAGATATTTACATTTTAGGTCACATTATATTATTTCAGGTCACAATCATAATTCATGTCATAATATATCTAAAATTCATATTTCAAACCAGTCATATAGGGCATCATGAGCTCTAGTATAAATTGATCAATTTCATTTATTACAATCCGTTTAACATAAGAAGTAAAAATGTTGAGCATATGCCATATCTTAAATATGTATAATCAACCAAATGATTACATAACAATTCATAACGTATTTAAGATCTTACATTCCCACTTCCAAATATTTTGTCCTCCAACATTGCCGCTGGAGGGTGTTTGTGCGTAGTCCAATTCATTATGCACTCATACTCAGACATGTTATTGTGACCTTCAGCACGTAAACATTTTACTGTGACCAACATATCCATAATCATATCATAAATAGTTGGTCACAAATTTTCCAAAATCATAACACATAATGGTAGACAATCACAACCACGTATTTCATTCTCGAACAATCCAACACACTTTAGAAAACATATTCAGTTCACATATATGGTAATTGATCAAACAGTACAAAAACCCTTCAAATTACAAAATATCCAAATCAAGTCAAAAGTTAGTCAAAAATAGGTCACGAATTTCACAAATCAAGCCACAAAATCAGATTTCGTATTTTTCATGAATTTTCCGCCAGAGGCTGACATTTTGGCTCTCTTTGGTGAAGAAGAATTTTCTACAACTTTTTTCATCTTTCTTTTATCCTTCTCCTTTATATTCACGTCAATACTATGAGTTCTAACCCTTTTAAATACTACTGTGGTTGAAGCTAAAATGTAATATGCGTATTTCACGATGAATCTCTGATGATAATGGAGGCGATTAGGAGTTGTATAAAGATCTTTTATGCTGTTATGTAATAAGACTATGTCACGATGGATCTCCCTTGATAATGGCGGCAATTAGGGGTTCTATAAAGAAGTATTATGCTGTTATCTGAGTGTAATTTTATTTCAAAGCTAAATCTCTGGGGATAAGTAGGTAATTGTATAAAGTGGACGGTCCATATTAGGTCCCAAAGATAAACGGTTAGCATAATAATTTTTTTATTAATTTAAAAATATGTAATTACCACCCGATTTTTGAATTTTAAACTTCATCTCCTTGTTTTTGAATTGTAAACTTGAGAAGTATGGGTTTGAGTAATTTTTCAAAATCATTATTTAATAAAGTCCACTACTTCATTTTATAAACTGCTTTATAACACTTTTTTTAAGAATATGTCAAGGGATTCATTTTTTTTTTTGGAAAATTGTAGGTATCGCCTTTCACTCAGTAGCAGATTTTGTCCAAATCTTTCATTTGTGCCACCGTAGGTATCAAACCTTTAAAAAATTCACAGCTCAAGTCTAGATTGACGGTTTCCATCAATTTGACCCAAGAAATCATCAGTTGACCTCAAAAATTAAAATTTTAATAATTTTGACCAAATAAAGCAAGGGTAAAATGATAATTTTATAATTTTAATATAAAAAATAAGCAAAATCAACAAAATAAAACCCATCTTCTTCTTCAATCTTCCCCAATCCCCTCACCCAAAATCAAATACACTCTCACCCAGTTGCCGGCCGATGGCACCATTGCCTCATCGCCGACACCAACTGACGGTTTAGTTGAGAGAGAGGTAGGGGGAGGAGAACCATCTCCTCTGTTTAGTTTCATCTCTTATCCTCCGAAGTCGTATAGATTGCGTGTTGACATATGGTTAATCTAAAACCTTGAAGTTTTGATTATAACAAATAAGTTGATCTTATTCACTAACAAGTTGAATACTAGTGACCATAGTTTTTCAATGCGCACAAAAGAATATTGATCAATGGCCGTCAAAAGAGCAAGAGCTATCATCACAAATCAAACTCTTGAAGAAAGTCAAAGATCGAAGCCACGTTCAAGAAATCAAGAGCTAGACTTTGGAGCAAGATCATATTTATTCTATCAAACTCTTGAAGAAAGTCAAAGATCGAAGCCACGTTCAAGAAATCAAGAGCTAGACTTTGGAGTAAGATCATATTTATTCTCTTAGCAAAATGTAAAGGTACTAACACCTCAATATATGGTATGAATGACTAAAGCTCAAAACCATTCGATGCATTAAAAGTGTTTTCAAAAATGACATTTTAATGAAGTGAAAAACGACCTTTAAAAACTAAACTTTTAAATGTTTTAAAATAATCTTTCATCTTAAAAAGTTAGTGAAAAATGCTTATCAAAAGACCATACTTTTCAAAATTCAAATAGCAAAACAAAAATAAAAAAGGACGGATCGCCACCAACATTGGACGGTCGATCGATGGCGGTTGACTGGCCCCAACGGGCGGTTGACGGGACATGCTTCAAACAGATCGATTTTTTACCGTTCTGACTTTTGATGTTTTTTTGTACAAACGATCATTTTGGTCATCCGAAAATCGACAGTCGACCGGACCGGTCATCCAGCTTGACATAAACTTTGGCCTTTTTCATCTCTATAAATACCAACTCACTTCTCATTTATTGTCACAACAAGATAGCATTCAATTGAGTTTCTTGTGAGCTAAAATTGCATTGATTTCTCACCTCATTTATTATCATCGAATCATTCTATATTTGACAAACTTTTGATTGATCTCNCCAGCTTGACATAAACTTTGGCCTTTTTCATCTCTATAAATACCAACTCACTTCTCATTTATTGTCACAACAAGATAGCATTCAATTGAGTTTCTTGTGAGCTAAAATTGCATTGATTTCTCACCTCATTTATTATCATCGAATCATTCTATATTTGACAAACTTTTGATTGATCCCAACTTTGAAAATCATCTCATCAAAGTATTCAAATCAAACTTTAGAGCTTCATTCATTACCATCTATCAAAGTGTTACCCTACTTCTCTTTTTGTACTCAACTCTAGAATCATCACCTACTAAGAAGAGAAGATTCCACTTGTAAATGTATTTTGAATTGTGGGTCGTGATGAGGTCCCGAAAAGCTCAACATTGTAAAAGGATCGGTCATCCTTGGTTGTAAGCCACCAGAATTGTTGTAAAGGGTTGAATTGCACCATAAGTTAATCAACATAGTGAAAAAGGCATTACTCGTACCGGAGAGCTTGGTAACGAGGGACGTAGATCATTGCGCTGGATCGAACCTCCATATTATATCGTTTGCACTCTCTAACCCTTTTTACCTAACGTTTTTACTTTGTGCAAGCTCATTTCATTTCATTTACGTGCTTTCTTGTGTTTAGTTTATTTCTCTATCATTTGTATGTTCATTAGTCTAAAATCTTGAGATTGACAAAAAAGTTTTAATAACCAATTCACTCCTCTCTTGGTTAGCCTATCTTTGGTTTTCAATTGGTATTAGAGTCGGTACTCACATCTTTAAGATTTCATAATCTTGAGTTATGGCTAACACCAGTTTTCAAAATCTTAAGGGGCATTTTACAAACCGATCCCCGTTCTTTGATGTCACATATTACAATTATTGGAATGCTGAAATGATGATTTATGTTCAATTTATTGATTACAATATTTGGGAAATAATTGAATATGGTCCATATGTGTCTACAAAGACTATTAAGATTAACGGTAAACCTGATCAACATATTCCTAAATCGAGATATGAGTACGATGAAGAAGATAAGAGAAATTATCATTAAATGCTAAGATCAAGAATTTGCTCTATTATGTTCTAGATAGAAATGAATTCAATA
>CAIGRN010000890.1:0-16345 GCA_903798345.1 Fraxinus anomala | reverse complement strand
GTTACTTATTTTGACAATAAAGTAAAAGTTAATCTTAAAATGAGTAACTTACTGCTATCCAACTTTGACATATGAATTAATTGTTACTTTAAAACTTATTTGCTTATAAAATTTTAAGTTTCGCCAAACATGTACCAAGTGATTATAGCCTTATAGCACCTATTGATGTAACTATGCTTACTCCACTGCGGCCAAGTGAGCACAATACTTGTGCAGATTTCGAAGCTGTTGACGCTGAACGGAAGTTTTAGGGTNCTTTGACATATGAATTAATTGTTACTTTAAAACTTATTTGCTTATAAAATTTTAAGTTTCGCCAAACATGTACCAAGTGATTATAGCCTTATAGCACCTATTGATGTAACTATGCTTACTCCACTGCGGCCAAGTGAGCACAATACTTGTGCAGATTTCGAAGCTGTTGACGCTGAACGGAAGTTTTAGGGTTTACTAGTGTAATTCCCGATAAAGAAAATTATAATTCTTACGAAAATAATCTCAAAAAACGGAATTGTGTTATTTAAGAAAACAAGGAGCCTTTAAATAGTCTCCGAAAACAAGAAGCCTTTAAAGAATTCGTTGCATGTCATAGTTTTGAGATAATTTTATCCAAGCACGAGTTCGAAAGCAATTTAGAATAAATGGATCCTGGCTAACTTTTCTTGCGAGAGTAGTCTTACCAATTCCACCCTTCCCAACAATTGAGATAGTTTCAAGTTTTAATGAATCTTTAATCAGCCAAGCCTTGACCTTCTTCAAGTCATCATCGTGGCCAACCAGAGTATTTTTGCCTCTCCAACTAAGTCTTGTTTGATCAGCAGGCAACGAAATCCTCGGTTGCAAACCTTGTGTGCCACTCCCGCCATCAAACCCTTTCTTCTTGGACTCCGTTTCTTTCTTCCTTGCTTCCTCTAGGCCTCTACAGAAGTCATTGAAATTATCCGTATGTCTTCTACATTCTGAAGGACCTTGATCCACAATATAGGATTCAATTATGTCTTCGGCTTTATAAGCTGCATCTCGGATTTGACTCTCTAAATTTGCTATTTCATTGCTGCTGTTTGGTGAAGAATTTTCAAGCAAATCTTGTAAGGAACCAAGTTTTTCCAAGAGGGAATTTGTTGTTTATCATGAGGTACAAGAGGTTGACAGTCAGGATTCAGGGTCTGCTCAAGAATTTGCTTCAGAGAAATAAGAGCAGCATGAGCCATTTCTAATCTCTCTCCACGCTCATAGACAGAAAATTGTACCATTAAACAATCATAATTTGTTATATACTCAGCATAAATAGATCAACACGTTGTCGGAAGATTGGCAATGCACGTAAATGGCTACTTGCAATTCATTAATCGAATAACAGGCAAGCATTGTAGACTTGATCAGATGAGTTGACAATATAGCTATTTGACTTTTATTTGGACAGAGACTTCCCACCAAATTATGTAGAATGATTTGTAATTTGTTGGCATCAGCATGAAAAATGCTTCTTCAAAATTTTTCTCTTTCATTTACTACTGTTAGTTGAACTGCCTCTCTCTTCTGCTTTTGGGCCTCTGTATATTTATGGGCTTTGTTGTGTTTGGGCCACCAGTTTTGTTTTGTCTAAAATGTGTAATCTTGGCCCTTCATCTGGCTTGCCTCTGGACCGTTGGATTGGAGTGTTTCTAGACTTGGTTTTATACACATGTTCTAGAAAAATCAAGTAGTGTGTTGAGACAGTTGCTATTTTAAGGTTTCTCTCATTCTCTTCCTTCGTGTGATTATCTCTGTTCTTCTTGAGATTTCTCAAGTGTAAATTTCTGTAAATATCTTAGTGATATTCATGGTGTATTTTGTATACATTAGAGTCAGTTGAGAGAGATCTGTATAAGAGAGGCGAGAGGAAACTTTAGTGAAGAAATCTTCATATATTTGTAATCTGTTCTTTGCGATTCTTAGTGGATTCGAACATAATCTACTGCGTAGATGCTCAACAGGTGAGTAGGCTTTTAAGCTGAACATCTGGGCCCCAAAAGGGTGAAAATTCTTGGTGTTATTACTTTCTGGAATTTCAGTGTGCTACTTTCGTTTTTGGGTTTGTGATATATATATATATATATATATATATATTTATTTATTTATTTATATTTATATATTTGGGTCCTGAGCCTAACAACTACAAATCATCTTTTGGGACCCTGACCTCCTAGTAATTAGTAAAGCTTGTTGGGTGTAAAATCTCACATCAGTTGAGTACAAAAATATTAACCAACTTATAAGGATTGGGCTACTTCTCCTTACAAAGTTCACCTTTTAAAATGCAACCCTGAATCTTAATGGTGATCACCCAGGTCTGGATCTATAAGCAGTTTCAATTGTCTACGAAGACTCGTTTCCGGTGGGGCCCTTTTAACCAAGTCCACCAAGTTGTCAGTGTATCAAAGTCTATTAAGCTCAAATAAACAATTCGGTTTCATGACCATTTGGGTTCCAAGATTGGTGTGCTCAAACGAGTCACGATCTTACAGGGTATGTTAAGGGTAAATTCCACATCGGTTAAGTACAAAAATACTCACTAACATATGAAAGTTGACCATTTATGATGAAACCCTAAATCTTAATAAAGAGACCTTTTGAAGTTTTATAGAATTTACTGGAATATATTGACAAAATGGAAAGAGGGTGGAGGGAAACACAATACAAATATACAATGAAATACTACTACAATATCTTAGTATTTCATAATTGAATGCAAATTTAGTCATTTATGTATGGATTCAAGTAAGAAGCCCTAGATTTTGTTGAATTAGCGAAGAACATAGCCAATCTAATTATTCGAAAATTGGAAAATTCGAGCTCAAATCAATCAGAAAGTAGCCTCAGAAAATTTCTAAGTGATGTGAGTCCCACCATCTAGTTTCCTTTGTTTATTGAGGGGCATATCTCATTTCAAGATTCATTGATTGGCTTGACTAGAATCCTAATTCCAATCTAATTAATTTTTATTTAGATTTTATTTAGTTAGTATAACTCTAACTATTACTTTTATATAAATTCTCTTTTTTTTTTCACCTAGGATTCTTTCTAAAGACATCTAGTTCCAAATAAAAGAAAATAGAATTCCACCGTGTACTCTCCGACAGAAAATCGACCTTTTTCACAAGGTAAACCCGTCGGAGACTCTTGGATGTTGGACTAAAATAAATTACTCATTTACATAATAAATTATTCTACTGTAAATTTAAAGAAATTAGTTATAAGAAAATTTGACTTATGTTTTTTCTACCGTACTTTGAAGTATTTATAAGTTGTGAGTATATAAGAGGTCAAAAATTGTGAATGCTACTGAATATATGGATAAAAATAGAATTTGATCAATTTAGAGTATCATCGAGACTTAATGGATTGCATTAAAAAGGTTGTCATATAAGCTAAATACAATGTCTACGAGAAAAAAATAGGTCTTGGTGACCGGTTTTCGCTGAAAACATTATTGGGCTGAAGTTTTTTAATCCGATATCTTACTTGACAGTATAATTATATAAACGCTATGCGTCAAAAGATTATTTCGATCCTATATAGATTATGATTTTCAAACCTCGCAAAATAGTGTGTGGTATTTAGATTAAATATTAGTTTCGTATTATCATAGAGTAATATTAACAATTTTGTACAAACAAACACATGATTTTGATTCGTCATTCTCAAAGCAATTTATGTCTATTGGTAGCTGCAGGATTTCACTGGCAAAGAGGAAGATGACTATCATTTTTAGCCCCCTCGACTTTAACTTGAAGGTCGATAAGCAGTTAAATAAAAAAGTAAGCAGTATAGATTTTACACATCAAACGTTTAATATAATAAGATAAAATCGAAGACAAATTACATAGAAGGTTTTGTAATTCATTGGCAAGAAAAATTTTGCTTCAAAATTCCTCTTTAGGTTATTCAAATCTTCATTTAGGACATTTGCTTTCTCCCACTAATCCAGTGAAGCCTGTTGTGTGTAAAATCTCACATTGGTGTATAATAATATTAAACGAACATATAAAGACTCAGTTCATCTTAATTGTTGATATTTTAAGATAGAACTCTAAGTTTGAATATGATATTAAAGTCCGTTAAGCTCAATAAATGATTCAATTTATCTAAAGTTCAAACAAGCATTCGAATTCCTAGCGAGCCACCATTTTACGGGGCATATTGAGGATAAAATTTCACATAGGTTAAGTACAAAAATATTAACTAACATATAAGGGATTGGACTACAAAAGTGTTAATCTTTATGACGGAACTCCGCCTCTTAATAAAGTCATCTTTTGATGTTATTGTTTGGTCGCTAGTATTATGCATACTTGTTCCTTTGACAACATCCAACAAAAATTAAATGATATAGCGCAATAATTGCTTTGTCTTTTGTGTTAGGAGCCAATGATGATATGATAAAATCGACAAGATAAACGTTACGGAATAAAAGGCCCCTACTTAAAATTGGTCATCAAACTACGATGAGAGCTTCGCCTTCTGAAGGGCTAGTCGCTTAGGACTATCTGGCCCGACCAAATCAGAAAGGCTTTGATGACTCAAGGTTCATGTTACACCTCCTATGAAGAGCTCTAGATCATTGCCAACATAGTAGCTATTTAAACAAATCAACGAGACCCGTACTTCATGTCACCCCCACGACGGTCATTATTACCAAAGCACAATCATTCCTACCGAAGTGCCGAGGTGAAGTGGTCCATAAATATGACTGCCACTTGATTGAAGCGCCAAAGTATTATAAAGTGGACAACACCTATTGCGAAGATGATATTATGCCCCTATGATCCCACATCGCCTCATCTCTTCAGTTAGAAGATTTTTTATACAAAGATATATCTAAAATGAAATCTCTATATGATTGATTAATGTGACATTTGTACAATAGACACCAAATAATCAAGTCATGAATCTACTTGTCACCAGGAATTAATTACCCGCCCAATTAAGGAATGATTGACTGACACTTAGGATGAGAGGTTCATCCTACATGAGGTCACGTGCCTCTCCATCTAACGATCCCAAATACATCTCTTTCCATATATATATATACTCACATTTAGTGTCAGTTAAATGGTAATGTAACCCCAAATAGTATGTACACATTTTGCTCTCTATCTATCAATGTTACATAGATATTCTGACGGTTCCCGTTACTAAAACGTTTCACCCTTTATTCTCATACCGTCAACTGACTTAATCGTCGGAATGATTGTGGCCGCTTCCACCACCATCGAAAATGGCGATGGGTGACTAACAATGTGTTCTAGTGCGTAGGAAGGTATCTATGTGGAGTTGTGAGCTGTTGGCCATGTGGGAGGTATATTTTCCAGGGTCAACTATTTATATTAGGGAAAGGAGAGTGAGGGAAAGAGGGACAGCCCTCGGCATCACGAGATATTGATGATAATTTTCATATCTAGCAAAAATAGAATGTACTGTTAGAGATTAAGTGTTTAATTTTGTATTATTGAAAACGATATTAACAAGAAAGCAGAAAAATGAAAGCAAGCAAAAACATAAGATTTAGATTTCTTTGCTTTGAATGCGATTTGCGTTTATTTACTAATGAAGTGCTTCACTATGGCACAAAAGAATATTATGACCTGTTTTTCTACTATTATTATTTTTTGAATTCATCAACTTTAACGTGATGGTCGATCTGTAGTGGAGGAAAAAAGGAACATGTAATGATACAAATGATAATATGCATTTTTGGGAACTATCTCAAGCAACAGTAGTCTTACAAGCAACATCTTTTGGTATCATCAGCTTGGAAGTTAAAGGAATTTGTTTGCTTTCATGGCTGCCCAATCCTCAATCTTGACTCTTCTTTATCTATACAAACCCTATCAAGAGTTAATAAAATTTCTTAATCATTTTCAACACTATTACTCATATTAGGGGTAAGAATTCATGTTTATTTTAGTGTAATATTAAAAAATATCTACAACAAAAATAGTCATTTGCAATATTAAAAAGGCAACAAATGTTGCCAAAAGGGTCTTTTGGCAATGTTTTAGTAAGTAAATGTTGCCATTGGTTAATATAAATGAGTTTTGGCAACGTTTTTTTAGAAAAATGTTGCGGTAAATACCTTTAGCAACGTTTATTGAGTGTTGCGGAAGGTTTTACACTGCAATGCAAGGAAAATTCAAAGGCTCGTTGATTTTGAGAATACCCATAAAGGGTCAATGATTTTTAGATTTGCAATTGAATATAGAATAATCAATGTAGTATTCTCACATTACATGCGTAGAAATCTCGAACTCAAAAGAAAGTTTGGGTATAAAATTTTGGATTATAAATATTCACTTCAATTCGAAGTTAAGGCTTGGAAAATTATGTTATGAACAATAATGAAAACGTTACCCAACATTAAAATACAAATAATTCAAAGAACAATAAAAATTCTTGCATAATATTATCATTCTTTAATTTATTCGAAAAAAGAAGACTAGAAAGTAAGCAGATTTTCCGTACTTTTCTCATCCTTTTGTTACTTTTCTCTCCATATAGCATTTCAAATATTCATTTTCAGTTATTGACAAACATGATATATTTGATATGTTAGCAACAAAAACTAGTTAAAAGAATCTTCTTTATTACATTATTCAAATCTCATTACTTTTGTATTACTTTTGCCACCTTTGTCTCCATAAAGCACTTCAAAATCTTCCTTTTAAGTTATCAACGATTATGACATGCTCGATATAAGCTCGACTGAACAACTTTAAATTATAAAATAATCTTAAATCTCATTTATTTCACATACTATTCAATCATATCTAATACTACATATCCGAAAATTTTGGTTTCAACTTGCAAGAAAGCATGCCAAAAGGCATCTAACCACATAGCTAATGCTTGCATCACCTACTTTCTTTTCCCAATATCCTACAAAGTTAACTTTCTTTGCATGGAACCTCACCCCCCAAAACACTCTTCAATAATTTGTTTTGAATGCGTGCATTCCTCGCCCTCGCCCTCCCCTCCCCCCTACCCCACCCACCAGACCTAACCCCCATCCCCAGATTAAAAGTTTGTTTTGTGTGTGTGAACTATACCAATTATAAGAATTCTTGCTTGTATAGGCAAGTTTTATTCCATTAATTGCTCCTCCATCTCTCTCAATCCATAATTGTTGATTGTTCTTCCCATAAGGAATACATCACTTCCATCCCTTTGTGATTTCATTGAGTTCTCTCTTCTATTTAAAGGTGTCTTGAATTTTACAAATTCTTATCTTGTAACAACTTGGATCACTAAAAAATGAAGAAAATATTCATACTTGTCCTCTCTTTGGCTTTAGTTTTCACTTTCGGAAAATGCTTCGATTTTCACGAGAAAGAACTTGAGACAGAAGAGAGGCTTTGGGATTTGTACGAGAGGTGGCGGAGCTACCACACTATTTCGACGAATTTAGACGAAAAGCATAAACGTTTCAATGTGTTTAAGGCCAATGCTCATTATGTTCATAACTTCAACAAGCAAGATAAGCCTTATAAGTTGAAACTCAACAAGTTTGCAGACATGACTAGCCATGAATTCAGAAGTGTTTATGCTGGTTCTAAGATTAAGCATCATCGAATGATCCAAGGTGCACGGGGAAATGGAACGTTCATGTACGCGAATGTAGAGAGTGTTCCACCTTCTGTTGATTGGAGGAAGAAAGGCGCTGTCACTGATATCAAGGATCAAGGCCAATGTGGTATGCACTCCTGTATTTTCCACGAATTAAACTATATATTTTTTTTATATTTGTACTCAATCGTGGCCACAAAGTGTAAGGTGGGTTGTGGCAGACAGACCCCTTTCGGTCACATCTCGTATTTTAAAAACTAAAAAGCGAGCCTAGTGGTGTACAAAGTAGATCAAGTCATATATGTCCAAGGCGGCCCAACACACTAGTTTGGACCATGTGGACTGTCCATCCTAGCTCGTTTTACTCCTCTAACTAGATCTAAATTTTTTGTTGATTTTACAGGTAGTTGCTGGGCATTTTCAACAGTGGTGGCAGTTGAAGGAATAAACCAGATTAGGACAGATAACCTAGTTTCTTTGTCTGAACAAGAACTTGTTGATTGTGACAATACAGAAAATCAAGGTTGTAATGGAGGGCTCATGGATTTAGCATTTGACTTCATCAAGAAAAAAGGAGGCGTTACAACTGAGAAAAACTATCCTTACACGGCTGAAGATGGAAGGTGTAATTCTAAAAAGGTATTAAACAATCTTCAACAAATGTTTCGTATATATTACTGGATATAATTCGACGGTATAATGAATAAAATTTTAAATTTTCAGGAAAATTCTCCGGCCGTGACTATTGATGGGCACGAGGATGTGCCTGCGAACAATGAAGATGCACTATTGAAAGCCGTAGTGAATCAACCCGTATCAGTTGCCATTGATGCTGGGGGTTCTAATTTCCAGTTCTACTCTGAGGTAAACCGCTCGATTGATTCTAGAATAATATCTAATTGGTCCCTATGTGTTAACTTTGGTTTGACCGGCTGATCAACTTGTGTGACAGGGGGTGTTCAAAGGCGACTGTGGGACGGAGCTGGATCACGGGGTGGCGATTGTGGGATATGGAACAACACTTGATGGAACAAAATATTGGATTGTGAAGAACTCATGGGGTGCTGAATGGGGAGAAAAGGGTTACATTAGAATGGAACGAGGTGTAAAAGCTAAAGAAGGACTATGTGGTATAGCAATGGAACCCTCTTATCCAATTAAATCTTCCAAAAATAATCACATTCGACAGGAAGAATTCACCCCCAAAGACGAACTCTGATAGATCACACTCAATTTGGAATTGGGATTTGGTACTATTAAATTCTAATTCTCGATTTCAATTGGAGACTCGTAATAATAAGATAGTATGAAATAAAATTATTGATTCTTCACTAATTTTGTCAAATTCTTGATATTCAATATTTCAGATCAGCAAGCTCAAATTCTCAGCATTCCTACGTACGTGAATCAATGAGTATTTGCTTAGAAGGTGATCATGTTGACGGTGGTTCGTCTGAAATCAACTAATGTGTTCTTGTTTCACGCTATCACCTATATTAGATTTTAGATGAGCAACTCAACATAATATTATAGCAGAAAATTTCGTGAATTCATATAGATGTACATGTTGATAGTTTAAATTAAGCCCCTCTTTGCCGACCATTCTTTCAAAATTCTTTTTTTTTTTTTCTCGTATTCATTTTTAATCACACATTCTTACAATAAAATATTCTCCATATGAACCCAAAATTTTTCCCCATTGTTGAACTACACATTTTTCAAAATTTTACTAGAGTAATGTTGTTTAGACTTATAAGGGTTATAACTCGAATCTATATAGCGCTAATATGGTATTAAATGATAAGTATAATTAAATGAGTAATTTAATTCCACATTTCATTTAGTCCATCACTTAACACAACATAAATGAGGTTTTTAACCTCAGTGGAGTTAAATAACATTATTCAATTTACTATTCCAAAAAAAAAAAAAAAGTGAAACCGGGGCTAAAATAAATTTAGCGGCATAACTACTCCACGTTCAAGATGTGTTTATACTTTATAGTCCAAATTCTCTAGCTTTCACGATCTCAAATATGTTTAGTAAGAAGTTTCTTATGAAGTTAATAGATACCGTACGTTAATCACAATCAACGAAGCACTCCGTAGAGATAGAGATTAAATAGTAGCAAATAGGAAGACAATTTGTATTACATAGCTTAAGAGAGTGGATTAACTAAGTAATTAACCGTAACCATTTGGTCTTCATCTTAATGTTGCTACATTAAGATAACAACTAGATCCTAAAAAATGACATAGTATCTTGATTTTAATCGACAGCATAACAACGACGTGAAGTCGGGGATAGGATTCATGAACACGAACAAATCTTATCCTTTTAATCCAACATCATGTAAGTGTCGTATAACTATTTAACTCCCAAACAAACATTTTTCGTTAGCTAAGGACAATAAGCGACAGTGTTAAAAATATTGGAGATACGAGTGTAACAAATGGTAAGTTGAGAACATAAATGTCACGTTAAAAACACGTGGTGAAATTTACCCTTTCTTCCAAAATTTCAGTACTCTTTTTTTATCATATGAATCTAACAACGCTCGTAGAACTAGTTTTGTAGAATTTTTAAGGATCTTCCTTCAAGAAAGGAAACCATTATTTGACTACCTTGTTCTTAAAGAAGAAAGCCAATTGGAAAAGCAAAATAAATAACTTAAATAAAATAAGTGAGAAAAAGTAAATTGACAAGCAACCAACAACTCTATTTTGATCTGTTGGGTCCGGTCAATCATACTTTATTGCTGACCCCTCACATGATAAAAACAGGGGCTACAGCAGTACATAAGAAGCAAAATGACAAGAACAGAAACTTTTACAAAAATAAAAATAAAAAAAATTAACATTTCAGTCTAAAAAAAATGTGTCTACTCGTGGTTTAGTCAGTCGAGATAACTTCTATAGTTCGAAGCTTCTCATTCCGTAATAGTTTGTATTCACTCGTGGCTCCTCTTCTCTTTTCCTCTTGACAAGAGACAAGGAAGATACGGTCTTGGCTAAGACGACCTTTCTCACAAGTACTCTCCACTTTGCGCTGTCTCGTTTTCTATCTTGTTGGACCTTCAATTTGAATTGTCTGCAATATGACAAACCAATCCCACGTAAGGTTTTAGAAGAACTACTATATTAAAGTATCTCACCGAAAAACAAGAAGATCATAGTACTAAGTATTAAATACAATTTAGTTGTCATTCCACCCATTTAGGATGAATGAGTCCCCTAGAACAATAATCTGGGTCTTATTTTCAACATCTACCTAAAATTCAGACTCTGACTAATGTGTCATTTTCTACGTGTTGAACTTTATCAAGATCCAATGTATCAGGAACGACGGTACTTTAACGACTTTTCCCATTCAAAGAATCACAAAATATCTAATAAAGACATAGACCCAAAGGAGATGAACAAGAGTTCATGGCATATTAGAAGCAGAAGGCACTTTGGTGGGATCTTCATGGATAGAAAAAGATTGCAGTCAGCATTTAATAGATAGGAACACATTCCAATGGCCCTACTTACAGCTAACTTGGTGTCCTTTAGAGAAGAGAAACTAATGCATGTTAATAATATCTGACCAGAAAAAGGACCTAATCAGTTCTATTAATCGCCCAAGGAAACATTTTAGAGTCCTCTACGAAGACGATAAGAGGTCAGGACCTGCTTTCCAACCAAATGGGATATGGACATCTTATTTTTCCTTACTTCCATTATAATAAATGAAACGAATCACCGATTCTTAATTTGTGCTACCTAAGACACATGTATACTTTTTGTAAAAGAATATTATACTAACAACATAATCAAAACACGAATATTAGGAAGCATTTCTTATACCTGCACATAGGGACTCTACATTTATCCGCTTGGTCACAAATCGAAGAGTGTAATCGAAGGAGCTGCCACATTCGCTTACAACGTAAACACCCTCCATTAACCCTCTTCTTACAAGTAGCAAAATGTTTAATTGAGAGTTGAAGTCCATGACAGGTCGAAAACTTGCTACACGGACCCTTGTTCTTACTCGGATCCATGTCATATGGGCCGACACTCATGCACCCTTCCGTACATATATGCTCGAGACAATCCATCGCTTCACTCAATTGTAAATACAAACTTTGCTCCTCTCTGTGCCTCCTCGACCTCTTTTTCCTCTATCAAAAGCAAATTCATATGATCATCAGTATTACATAACCAAAACACAATATGAACAAATGAAGGGACGTGTTGAGGACTATACTGATTCAGCTTCATCCATGAATTTTAAAATTTCGAGTTCGAGCCATGGATCGTGATTTTGCAAAAACTTCCATCCTTCAGTCTCCTCAACAGCATTGAAATTATTTGACAACAATTTCAAGCACCTGAGGTAAAGATCAGGTACGTCACAGAGTCGAGCAAGCTGGAGTATATCGACAACATTTTCGATAGTCAACCGCTCGGCTAAACCCCTTGTACATTTCTTCTTTAGATGTGGTACAAAATATACATGTGACAATGCCAGCAAGTGAATTCCATACTTCTCCATGTGCTCCTCATCACACCTGATGAAAAACAAACACAACAATAATTTATTTAATTCCTATGTTCTAGGAAGCATCATAATTCGCCGCGAAATACAAAAACAAAAATATAAAAATTTGTTGAGATTTGGTGTGAAATGTGCGACGTGTATGGTTATTAACATGGTACAGAAAAAGGGACTTCTAACTTCTAAGCACGATCAATATATTTCACATTAATGAAATTAATTATGTGAATGGGAAATTTGTTAAAAATAAATAAATTAATAAAACTTAGACAAATTAAAATGGGAGAAAGAATAATTGGCGTGGAGGATGGGAAACTGACTTGGAGGAATAAAGAAACTGCACGAACACGGTAACAGCGTCGTATGGAACACCGAGAATAGGAATTTTCCGATCAGAGCTCCGGCGCTTTTGCGGCCGTGCTATTAATCGCTCCACCACCGGCGATGCCGAAGCCTGTGAAAAAAAAAATTCCTCAAAATCCAAATAAAAAAACCCAGTTGAAATTTTCGAAAAGTAAATTGAATTTTGTAGGTTTAAGAAAGGAAAAAAATACCAGGATTCTAGAGTGCGCCGGGATACTCCGGCCACCAGAGGTTATGATTTGGACGTCGGGTTCCGGCAAGTCTTCGGCAACCATGAAACCGTCGCCGGCGAACGGAGAATTTTCAAGAAATTGATTCTGCAACTGAACCATGATAATGGGACTTTGCAAATGTTAACTTTTTTCTAATTATTTGAATAATCTGTGACAAATATGAATACAGAGGTCCTAGGTTTTTATGGGAGTGTACAAGAAATGCGTCCGCGTATTTATAAGACAAAGGAGAAAGTTATTTTGCCTACAGAAGTTGTGGGTCCCAATCATGACCCTCCATGGAAGCTGCTTACAATTAAAGGCCCTGTAACATGCATAATCTGTGCTGTGACGTATGGGGTGACTATGGCCCGTCCACGACTTAGATAGTAAAGAAAAGGTTCTAGCCTAGTCCTTTACGCCAAAATTTTTAAGTAGATGTCTAGATTTAGGAGTGTCAAAGATTCAAAATTGGTAGGTTTGGGCTAAACCTACCTGTCTAAAACGAGGCTCGATTCAAGGCCATATTAATTTGACAATCATGCTATGAGTATAAGAAAATTTCACAAAATACAAATAAAAATTTGAAATTGATGGACTGGATTCAAACATGGAGGGGGAAAAATACTGATACACGCACATGATTTTTTCAATTCAAAATTCTGTTCAAAATCTGGCAACATTTTCTGTACTTAAGGAATTATTCGTTAATTTGAACCAATCCATTTAAAAATATGTTTAGGGTACGTTGGACAATCCTTCGGACCCACCTACAAGGTTGGCATTCATCAATTGTCAAGATAGATAATCAAATGAAGCACATTTTGTTTATTATGGCAGACCAATCCACGAACCAGATCATGCTAGTTTCGATCCAATTTTTTTTATTTTTCCTTGGTATTTTTTGACTTGGGTATTTAGATTGGGGAAATCGCCGTCAATACTTATGAATAAACCCCCTATGGAGCAGGTGTAAATTGGGAATAGACATGACCCTTTGAGGTCACAAAAGCCTCAACGGGTCAAATCTTGAACGCGTTTGTCCAACCATTTCCTGTGTGTCATCCAAATCGTTTCTTGGACAAGTTCACTTTGCCAACTTGTCTCAATTTAAATATTTAAAAAAAAAAAGTTAAAGGCCTTGCAATCCTATAATGCCACGTGGAAAAGGCCAACCAAATTATGGGTTATTTTCTTTGTCAAGTTGGTTAATAAAGGGAAAATTGCAGTCATGATACCAATCCTTTCATTTTATTATAGCATTTTCCCAAATCTTTATTTGTGTCATTCATGGTACCAAACCTTTCAAAAATTCGTACACGGAGTCCAAATGGATGAAAATTGTTAATTTATCCGTTAGTTGACCTAGAGTCAATATTTTGACCAAATTTTGACTAAATTTTAAAGGATAAAAAAGTAACTTTAGATTTTTATATTAAATAATTAAATAAAAAAAAAAGAATTAAAAAAAAATCTTCTTCTTCCCTACCAACCTAGCCTGACCCTACCTCACTCCACCCCATTACATCCCGCGCCGAAGAAGCCAAACCAACGTCCACCAACCCAACCTTGCCGACCACCACCATCCACCACTAACAAAATAGTCAACGATCATCATCCACTATACCCAAACCACCGCTCCACAACCGCCACCAAAGTCATTGCAAACAATTCATATCGTTGCCCACCCACCTAAATTAAAACCTACAATCACCGCCACCGCAAAATTCCACAATTTTCAAAAATTTGAGCAATAAATCAACAAATCACAATGGCCTATCATAGCCTCATATGTGGTGTATAAGCCGTGGTGGCTCCAATCAAATTTGAGTATGGATTCCACAACCCACCCTTTTTGAATAGTTGGAAATTTGGTCAACTTGTTGACTCTGAGTGTGAGTTTTGAAAGGTTTGATATCGTAGATAGTACAAATAAAAGGTTTGGAAAAAATATGCAATAGAATGAAATGTTTAGTATCGTGGTTGCAATTTTTCTGTTTATAAAATGTACGATATTTGTTTGGTACTAATTATTTTCAAAATATATTTTTCTCTTTTTTTCTTTTTAATCACACATTTTTCAATAAAATAATATTACACGCAAATTTAAAATTTTTCTTATTTTTTAACCACGTATTTTTCATCATTTTACTATTCCAAAATACATTCTTTCAAAAAATGGGGATCAAACAATAATGTGGCTTGCGGGAAATAACTTGTCAATGGTCATTGTGTAATAGAAAGAGTCTCACCCCCCACGAAGGTCACCAATATTGAATGTTTGTTCATTTGGGTGAAAAGTAGAGGTCTTTTGGTTCTTGTTCATGAATACCCTACTCTTATAGTACAATATTTTATTTAACTTTGGTTATTTACTCATTTAATATTTAATTACGATTAGCATAAAGTCCTTATTTTGACATTAAATTTACTTAAACCGTCATTAAATATGTATATATGTGTTACTACTATTATCATTTTGTTAAACATATAACATTTTACAAATATACGGAAAATTGTAATTTACATAACTATGTAGGAACAGCGCTCAGTGTCAATCTAGGTTGCACAAAACTCCAATATTTCATCGTCCAATAAATGCGATGCATTTCAAATCATTAGACAATGAATCGGTGCTACCAAACTTAGCATTTTTTTTATTTTTTATTTTTTATTGTGTTAAATTAGATAAGTCGAGAAGAACAGTGAACAAATTCCTTTAAACATTATCCTTTTCAATTTTATCCAATTCAATGTATCATAGCCCGAGAAAGTGAGATAAGCAATTTAAGATGCATAGGCTAGTTTGGAATTTTTGGAAATGGTACAAGAATCACTTCTTTTGGCACAAAATTTATGGCAAAAAATGGGACAACCACAAAGTAGTATTAGACTATATTGAACAGTATAATAAGAAAAAAATTATTATTTTTTCTTTAAATATAGTTGGGTATTTGTTTAATCCATGTTACCAAATATATCAATTCTAGTTACAGCCTAAAGATGGTGAAGAATAATAGGTCACTAATATTTCATGTTTTTGTGTATCTCAATGTTGTCTAACGACGTGTTCTAAGTGTTACTAGAGAAATAAGTTAATTCGACGAGCAAACTTACATCGAGTAAATTGACTCACTTTGTGTGTTGTAATCTCGTGAGTAAAGGTCCACACTAGTCTCAAAAGTTTAGCAAAAAGTATTTTATCTCAATTAGTAAAAGAGAAGTATGCTGATGTTGTAAATTCCTATTTCATTCATTGCCTGACCCTTCTATGAATAAAACAGGGGTCGCAGCAGTGCATTAGAAACAAGGAATGACTACAGCAGCAAATTTACGTACTGAGGACGGAAAAAATGTGTCGGCTGAAGGTTAGGTTTACCTCGACCTAACTTCTCCTGTTAAAAGCTTCTCATACAGTAACAGTTCGTACACACTCTTGGCTCATCTTCTCTTGATGAGAGATACAGAAAAATATCTAGCCGATGAACTAGAACATTGTAGTATTTTATACAATTTAGTTGTTGAAGGGAAATTGGCACAATGATGCATTGCCTATTGGGCCGAAATTGATGAGCCCATCTGGAAATAATTCTGAAGCCCAGCTACCTGATCCACTTAATGGC
>CAIGRN010000883.1:0-10463 GCA_903798345.1 Fraxinus anomala | reverse complement strand
ACTTCTCGAAAGCCCGTTGGCACTCATTGGTCCATTCCCATTTTCGATCCTTTTTCAATAAATCCGTCAAGGCGTTCACTTTCTTAGAATAGTTTTGAATGGAACATAATAATAGTTTTCTAATCCAAGAAAAGAATGTAATTCAGCAACCTTGGATGGACTTGGCCACTCTAGCCTTCATCTTCTTTCCATCCATTCCGATTCTTCTTTGACCAACCCAATGTCCTAAAAACATCACATTCGAACCATAAAATTCACATTTCTCCTTCTTGACATACAATTGATGTTCTCTAAGCCATGAGAACACCTTCCTTAAATGGACAATATGATCACCGAGTGATCTACTATATATCACAATATCATCCAGATATACTACTAAAAAATCATCCAAAAACTCGTACAACACGTCATTAATCAAATTGTAAAAAATAGCAGGTGCATTTGTAAGACCAAAGGGCATAACCGAAATTCCAAAGAATCATACATAGTTACGCATGTAGTCTTTGATTCATCCCCTTCAGCTATTCTTACTTGTCAATAGCTCGATCGTAAATCCAGGTTGGTGAAGAATGAAGTCTTCGCCAATCGTTCAAACAGAACAGCAAAATTAGGTACCGGATACTTGTTCTTCCCCGTCACCTTATTTAGTGCACGATAATCCACACACATCCTCATGGAGCCGTCGTGCTTCTTCTGAAATAAAACTGGGGCACCGTATGGAGCTTTCGAAGGCTGAATGAATCCCACATCAAGTAAATCATCAAGCTGCCTTCTTAACTCTGCCAACTCTAATCCACACACATCCTCATGGAGCCATCGTGCTTCTTCTGAAATAAAACTGGGGCACCGTACGGAGCTTTTGAAGGCTGAATGAATTCCGCATCAAGTAAATCATCAAGCTGCCTCCTCAACTCTGCCAACTCCGACGGAGCCATCCGATGAGCTTGTGCAGGAGCCTTTGCACCTGGTTCAAGTTTAATTTTGTGATCAACAGCACGACGAGGTGGGGAGTTCATGGAAGTTCTGGGGACATCACATCAACGAACTCATCCAAGACACTTGCAACCTGATCAGGTACCTCTACAACCCGATCTTCTTTGATTTTTACCAAAGCTGTAACAAAAGTCATCTCTCATTTCTTCAGACCCACCTTAAGCTATTTCGCATATTGCATTTCATCCTGAATCTGCTTTCCTTTATTCTTGTCAAGATATCTCGCTAGTACAAAATAGGGACTTCCTTCATCTGCAATGTATAAGCCATTCAGATGCAGGTACCACGGATGCCTTCGCCTTGACAACGAATTCAATACTAAGGATCAAATCGAAATCATCCAAAGGAACAGTCATCTGATTGCACTTTCCCTTCCATTCGCCCACACAAAGGGTGACTTCAGCAGATCTCTGCACAAGCTGTGCTGCAGAATTCACAGCCTTAATTTTCGTAGTCACTTGAGTCATGCTTAAACCCAAGGGCATCAAACCAAGCTTTTGTGTTATCAGTAAGACCCAGTAGATCTTTCATGAACGAAGATTGCCTTTCGTCTACCCCGCTAGTAAACTTTTCGAACTGAGCCCTTAATTTTGTTTGCACATCAATATGTGCATGGACTTGTGTAGCCAAACTAATTGCACTGTTGGTCATAGGAGCACCAACAAAATCCTCCAACGCAGAAACCCGATTCTTAAGATTTTGACTTGCAGCCATGTTTGCAACTACAACGAGGCTCTGATACCAATTAACTCAAGGACAAATTCTTAGTAAAAATACTTAGCCAAATTCTCGCCTATGATTGCATTGAGGTTCCACTCAGTCAGCCCACGAATTTGCACAATGAACACACGGAAAGTAAATATAGCAATCTAAAGGAACACACTGATTCAGAGGTAAAACCCAATTCATTTATTACTCCACAATAATACAAGAAAATGAAGGAATACTGAAGGAACACAATACACACTGTGTCTCATCAGTCTAGCCTTCTCAATTTATAGACCAAAATTCGTATGTAGTTAACACCCTTAACTGCAAAAGGGATAAACCAACCCTGTTGGCTTAGAACTGCCAGAAACCGCTTTCCATAACCATTCCCAGCATCAAAAGGGATAAACCAACCTAGTTGGCTTAGAACTGCCAGAAACCGCTTTCCATAACCATTCCCAGCAACCGCACATACTTTCCACCTGTATGGATCACGAAAACTATGCAGCACATGTACCCAATTTGGATACCCGAATTTGTGGACTAAAGCCCACTAACAGAAAGCTCGATCAGCCCATGCCTTGCCAATTTGCAACACTTTGACACCGGCCAAATTGAAACATCATTCCCATAAATTGAAACCCACATTTTCCTTGCTTCAAAATTCAAAGTGTGCACCACCAACACACCTCTCTGCAAAATCTCGACATGAGTGCAAGGTGTGCTCATGTCATTGCGTATGTCAAACTTTAAAAGGCTGACAANAAATTGAAACCCACATTTTCCTTGCTTCAAAATTCAAAGTGTGCACCACCAACACACCTCTCTGCAAAATCTCGACATGAGTGCAAGGTGTGCTCATGTCATTGCGTATGTCAAACTTTAAAAGGCTGACAAGAACTTATGAACTCACATTTAAAGCTTAATCACCCAAAATCACGCTCACTGAAAAAAGGAGGTCAACCTTATCTTCTCGAACAAAAATTTAAAAGGATGTATGAAATTACCCATTTTCCATTAAGCCTAAAAAGTTATTTCTTAGCCCTTGTTACAGCCCCACATTTGGGCAAAAAATGCATTTTTAAATAGCATTTTGTTGGAGATTGCGTGGTTAAAAAGTAAGATTTTTTTCGATTTACGTGTAATATTAATTTACAGCAGAGTGAGTAGTTAAGAATGAGTTTTGAAAAAATTATTTTAAAAAAAATGAGGGCAAACATACTCTTAATCTTTGAAATGCATGAATCTAAAATTAAGGATAAATCCAATGACAACTGGCCCTGTGATATACAATGTAGCGTATTGTAGCATGGTTCAAAGATTAATATACAATGACCAAAAGTCAAAATAAGTAACAAACATGGGAAAAATGAGAAAACAAGGTATGCATAGGGATGTCGACGAGTCGAGTCGAGCCACGAACCGAAACTCAAAACTTGAGTTCGGCTCAGTAAAGTGGTCCGAGCTTTTTTTGCCCAAGTAGAGCTAATCTTTTGTTCGGCCAAAAATTTTAAGCTCGACCCGAGCTTTCAGCTCGAGCCTTTACAAGCCGAGTCGACTCGATTTTTTTCATTTTTTTAAGCAGGCAGCTATGTCAAAGTTGCCCCATCAAACGCTGGCAGCATAGCAGCTACCTGCCTGTTGTGACAGCTGCTTGCAAATGCAGGCAGCTAAATGATTTTATTATTTATTTATTTATTTATTTTTAAACTTGGCTGAGACAAGGGCTGGCTCGGGCTCAAGCTTTTGCCCCAAAATGGGGCTCGGGCCGAGCCTCGGCTTGGTGGTTCCTAGCCACGAGCCAGCTCGGCTCCTACTTTTTGGGGCTGAGCCACGAGCGGCTCGAACCGACGAGCCATTTTGCCATCGTTAAATGTCTTCACATATATTTCTTATTTGGTTCAAGACAAAGACTTGTAAAGTCACATTTTGTGACTTCTCTTAGCAATAATAAAAGATTGCAAAATTAGTTGTTTTTAGCTTTTAATGATGGCTAATGTCTATTGCTTTGCCTCTCATAGAGAAGTCATAAAACGACGATTAACAGTCGATTTCTTCATTTATGGACCGGTAAACAAAGTTCAAATTTTAGATATTTACAAAGAAAGTAATATAAGAAAAATCGGCCAAATATCCCACATCTTTCCACCAGGCAACATGGAAAAAAATCCCTCTGTTTTGTATCGTCTAGTTCAACTTATCAAAAATGACGATTTTAACTAAAATTATGATTAATTCATATTACACCTAAAACGAAATAGATTTACACTAAGATCTGAATGCAATATTTTCAAGAAGATTAGTTTCGATATTTGAATTTTAATACTATATATATTTCCTTATACTATTTGAAGAATTTGATTTTTGAGATTGGAAATACGTTTCTTCTTTTATTGCAAAGTTTCTTGAAATTTGATTCAGACCAATAATCAGTTGTCAACGTTTTCGATCCCAAGGTTAAATTAATAATGTTGGATGTGCTGCGTTAATCACACGTTTAATTACAAGTTGATTTTATTTTAATTAATTATTTTATAAATGCGATTTAAAAATGAGAAATTATATTTAGTTGACCTCTTAACACTAGGGTTTGTTACGATTAATCAATAATCAGTTTTTAGTTTTTGGAGCTTAACTATATTCTAATTAATCAAGTTTCAAGGCTTAGGTCAATTAATTAATCATATAGTCCCTGCCCACACTTCAACTTGCTAGCTCCAACTTTACATTAATTATTGGTAATACATTTATTATAATATTTAGGAGTCGTGCCTTCTAACCTACATTTAGGAGTCATCTCTCCACAATATAAATTTACTTTCGGAGAGAAATTATTGTATATTGAATACTGCGATGTTAGATAACATTATTTTGGTAATTTTTTACGAAAGAGAGGAATATTTTACGGTACTGCACAACCGTCAATCCATGTATATATGGACTTGGAGACTCGTGTTAATATAACACTCAAACGAAAAATGAATGTTATTGGCAATGAATGACATAATAATTTATTATAAATGATCCGTTTGTCGATCTCATAGATTAGAATCAAATATGCAAAATTTAATTGAATAATTACATGCATAATTTGCTCTTATATACCAACTAATTGAATACTATAACGTGTAATTGTTTGAAAAATTTGAAGACTCGAGGATTGTTAAGGTTGCTAATGAATTCCTAAATGTTATTTCACTGGCGTACTTTTTTTAATAGACTCAATCAATTATGTTTTTTCTTAATATTATACAAATAAAAGAATAATTAGTTTCAAATCTTTTAAATTTACGGCTGTACTCTTTGAATTAGAATATTTTCAAATGCGCAGTAATATTGTAATTTATAAAGATCAAATCCCATTGTCAGCAAAAAAAAAAAATATCAGTAAAACCCCTACTGAAGTCAAAGCTGAATTGGCAAGATGACAACCGGATGAACCGGTATTTGGACTTGTCACAAGACCACGAAGCCCTAACTTCATGCGTCCCATCATCGGATTCGTGGACAAATTTGACCAGTAGCCGGTCTTACCATGTGACTTCTGCTATATACGAAACTTCAATTATATATTAGCCTGGGGGACCGAGTATTGCGGCTAACCTCACCCCCCACCCCACCCACCTATGTGTGTGTGTATATGTGTATATATAGGGCATGTTGTCTCAAAGACTTAAACGTTGAAGTTTATTTCTTCTTCTTCTTCTTCTTCTTCAAGTTGTTCTTTATATGTATGTATGAATATGACAGTGAATGTATTTATATATTGGTGTGTGTGTTTATATATGTATATTTAAGTTGAGTGCAATTGAGTCATTGACATTTTGTGTAAGTGTGCTGGATGAAGCCATTGAGTTTGTTTAATAACAAGTCAAATAGTGCAGGCTCAATCTCTTTATAAGAATACCACTGCTGTTAACAGATCACAAGAGAAAAAATTCTTAGAGATAGAGAGAGAAACAGAAAGAGACAGATATATACATATATATACAGAGAGAGAGAGAAAGAGAGAGAGCGAGTATATAGCTTTTATGGAGCCTACTATGAGAAAATCAGTTCTTGAAGGTGAAGTCAAAGAAGAAAATAAAGCAGAAACAATTTCTGAAGATAAAGGATGTGAAGAAGATGATGTTCTTCAGGTATATATATTATCTTTCTCTGCGTTTATGATTTATGATATGCACTTCTATAATTTTCGGAATCAAAAAAATGTAGAAAGAAGTAATATTTATTGGTTTAATTTTCACCAAGTGTGAATTTTATCATAGAGCCATGTTCTAAATTGATATATGCCCGTGTGGGTAGAAATTAAATCAGATTTTTAGTAGATTTTGATAAAAGTTAATTAAATGTGTGGTTGAAAAGTTATGGATCATATAAAATATATGGTTAAAATTAATTGTTGATTTTGACTTAATCCATACCAAACAAGAGGATAAGATTATAACGTTGATGCTTGAGTTGCATTGAAGTTTGAAAATATTGAGTTGTATAAAGGGTTGTGCGGCCACCACATCCCATCTAGGCACATACGACTTCTGAGATCTAGGGAAATATATTTAAATAATTTTATTTGTACAATTTTGGATTACAACAATGGATGACAATCACTCACAAGGGAGGTGGGGCCAACGATTAAATAAATAAATAATCGCTGGCCCCACCCCCTTGTGAGTGATTATCATCCATTGTTGTAACCCAAGTGTTGTACAGGTAGCATTGTTGAATATATTTAGGCTTCAATTTTCATTTTGTCGAGAGATTGAATATCCAAAGCCTAATATTGTTATTATTTATTAGGTGGGAAATGGAAAAGGGGACCATGGAAATGACAGCTTGAAGTCATCTATTGATCAGAACAATATATCAAAGCCAGTAAGTGAGAAAAAAATATAAATTTTAGTTTGCACTAGATATTTGATTCATTTCTTGATTTGTTACTGTCATATATCTCTATATATATGCCTTTATTTCACATATCGCACTTTGATGATAATTCTAGATAGAAAGTGATGAAAGTAGAGGACAGGAAGTAGGTGGTGGTGTAAAGATATACATCCAATATATGAACACGAAATGAAGAAAACACACGACTAACAACCTGGGAGAGACATCGTTTCTAAGATTGAGTTTAAAAGTCATATTCAATAAAAGATGCGATTCAGCAGCCTTGCAGCCCTTCTAAACCATTGACTATCAATTAAACCAGCCAGATTAATTAATAATTGTTCAAATATCATATGCAACTTGTTACTACTTACAGACCTTCAAAGTCCAAATTTATCCTATACTGATTTAATATGTTATAATTTAGAATAGGTCATTCCATTAATACTAGTTCTTTTCATTCATTATATATTATAGACAATTAGTTTGGTAATTTCATTAATGTGAATGAAATCTGTGTCAAATCCTTCAATCCTAATGTTTAATAAAGCAAAATTTTTGAGTTTTTAACAAGAAACATTTTGACAGAGACCTATTCTAACAAAGATGGAGAGATCATCAGCTGAGCCCGACTCAGTGGCATCTTCACCTGCGAAAAAGGAACAGGTTAGCACTTTATCTCTCTCTTTTGAAAGGATATATCAAAACATAGAATATATGATTTACTTATAAAAGTTTTTATAGTGGACTAGGAGATCAAGACTGTATCAAAATAATATCTCCAATTTGATTAAGAGGAATCTTGATTAAAAATTCCATATATCTATATAAGAGATATATCACTTGAATTGATATTTTTTATATTGCGTGGATTAGTTGCAGGATGATCATCAACTTGAACTGGCGAAAGCTGAGATGGGTGAAGTAATTGAAGAAAATCAAAGGCTAAGGATGTATTTAGATCGAATTCTAAAGGATTATCGGAACCTTCAATTGCAATACCAAGATGTTGTTCAACAAGAAGCTGCTAAAAAATCAACAAGTCTAGTTCAAGATAAAGAAGAAGGATCTACAGAACTTATATCCCTTAGCCTAGGAATGAGTTCAAGTGATCAATTTATAAAGAAAGATGGGTCCTGTAAGAGTTCAAGAAAAAAAAAAGTGGACGAAAAATTAAAGAAACAGGGAAGCTTGGATCTAGGACTGGACTGCAAATTTGAAGTGCCACCTGTCGAACCTTCTCCGATTGATAGCCCTGAGACTAGTGTAGAAGAAATTAAAGAAGAAACTGCTGGAGGGAATTTTCCACCACATAACATGCTGAAGAATAGTGTTAGAAATGGTGATGATGAACTCTCACAGCAGAACCCTGCTAAAAAAGCTAGGGTTTCAGTTAGAGTCAGATGTGACACCCCAACGGTAAGATTATTACATTTGTATTATCTTGAAATTGGTTTAGTTTTCTTGTTCAATTAAATACATAAGCTGAATTCTAACGTGATAAATATTTTTGGTGTCAATGTATAGATGAATGATGGATGCCAATGGAGAAAATATGGGCAGAAGATTGCGAAAGGAAATCCATGCCCTCGAGCATATTATCGTTGCACTGTTGCACCATCCTGCCCTGTTAGAAAGCAGGTAACGTTATACTTCATAAAAAATGTTACTTCATCAAAAATGTTTGATCCTCAAGTTAAACAGCATGGTATACTCATGTCACGATTGATAAGTATAAATTGGACTGAGTCATGTAAAAAAAAAAAATTAAAATCTTGTTAATTATCATGTCCAGTACTTTATTCAGATTGAACAAATGCATAAGATTACAGTCTATCCTAGCTAATAAGCTATTAGTTGTCAATAGAATGTGCAAGTGTACGCGTCCATTCTCATTATTTTCGTGTTTTTGAACTTGAAGGTGCAAAGATGTGCAGATGACATGTCCATCTTGATCACTACATACGAAGGCACACATAACCATCCACTTCCTGTCTCAGCCACCGCTATGGCCTCCACCACTTCGGCAGCTGCCTCCATGCTTTTGTCCGGCTCATCAATCTCGGGATCATCAGGTGCAACCTCATCATCCACTCTCACTACAAACTCTGTGAATCTCAATGGATTCAATTTCCATCTCGCTGATAACTCAAGATCCAAACCATTTTACCTACCAAGTTCATCGCTTTCATCTTCCGCTTCCTGTCCGACTATCACTCTCGATCTCGCTAACTCAGCCTCCTCCGCTCGACTAGGTAACTTTCCTCCAAGATATGCTACCACAAATCTCAACTTTAGTTCTTTGGAATCAAATGCTTTACCAATTTCTTGGAGTAATGGGGTTCTTAATTATGGAAATCCAGCATACAATAAAAACCAAACTGGTTCTTTAAACTTTGGATCTCATCCTCAAGAAACCTTATACCAAGCTTACTTGCAAAAGACTCTAAACCCTACACAACAGTCTCTTCCACCAGATAGTATTACAGCTGCCACAAAAGCAATTACTTCAGACCCAAGTTTCCAATCTGCATTAGCAGCTGCTCTAACATCAATCATCGGCTCTGGTGGTGCTACTGCTAGTACTGCAGGAAATCAAACTTTAGGTGATAAGTCCAGCCAAAATATGAAGTCCAGTACAGAACCTAATTTTCCTATTCTCTCTAGCTTTCCATCACCTTCAAATGCAAACAAATGTGCTCCGAGTTTTTTGAACAAATCCCCGTCCTCGTCTAGTTCTCAACCAGGCGGCTTGATGTTTCTTTCAAATCCATTTCCCTTTTCCACCTCCAAGAGTAAATCTAACTCTCCAGGTGACAAATAGGGATCATCAGATCATATTAGTCCATTGGTTTTTGCATGCTTAACTACATCGAATTTTTATTTAATCTACAAAGACAGAGCCTGGTGAAACTCTTAGCACGGTGCAATTTTCGCATGGATTTTTTCTTTTTCTAAATTTATCTGGCAAAGGGATGATGTGAGCTGAAGAAAAATTGTGCACATAGATAATGACTGGTGGTAAGGAAACATGAATAACTGCCAGCATTTTTTTTTTTATGTATTACCAACTTTTGTTAACTGCGGATAGTCTTGTGTAATTTGATGACTCCATGATTTTAGTCGTTTGTTTTCTGTTTACTTGTAATTAGGATTATGACATTGATGTCTTTATTGTCAAATAATAAAAAAAACAACTAAAATTGATGTAAATTTTTTCTCTCTCATAAAACAATTTTTATTAATACTCGTGTTGGTTTTCTTGTTTCTTGCCCTAATTAGTCAAATAAAGGGTGTTGCTAAACGCTTGGGGTTTGCTTGGGAGTTTAGGAGTACCAATTACAAATGTTTTTTGAAGTACCAATTTTGAGATATTATGAGCGGATGAGTTCGGAGTGATTTTAGTAACAATTTTCAAAACAATTTAACCAATGCTTGAGAGATTATTGTTCACCGTTTCTAAAAGTTTTTTAAAAGAATAAAATTATATATATAACCTTTGGTGAAATTGTCAATTCACAATTTCTTGTATGAAATATTACTCATAAGTCATATTTTACTTATAAATATATATATATATATTTTTTTCTTTTTTACATATAAGCTAATACTTACCTTAAAAGTTGAATATTTACTTAAAATTTTAAGTTAGCATTTTTACTTATAAGTAAATTTTACAATTATAAGTTTTATACTTAAATAATTTTAAAAATAAGTGATTTTTTACTAATACATAACTTTTTTATATTTTATAAATAAATTATTGTATTATTAGTAGTATGTTTACTTCATAAAGATTTTTTCATAAAAAGTGACTTTATCTTATAAGTAATTTTTATTCATAAGTAATTTTTTTAATTATAAAGTTTTTTTTT